>DF819303.1:0-42908 GCA_000836175.1 Taphrina flavorubra JCM 22207 | reverse complement strand
TTTATTAGACAAGCCACTTCCGCGAACAACTAAGTCGTAGTGCTACTTGTTTCGGATTCATGATAGACGGCTACTGAAGATAGGGAAAACTTCTTGGCCGGTCAGTATCTGCTGCAGATCATGTACCTGTTGCGAAATGAGAACACTCGATCTCGTTCGCTCGATCAAGCCAAGATCCACCATCGGGCTCAAAAGCGACATGGGCGACAAGATCAACCGGGCGCCCAACTGTTTGCCAGAGATCGGACGAGTTAGAAGAGCACGAGAGTTGGCTGTAGAAGATCCTTTTGTATGCCGTACATGTATCATAAGTAGGTTGACGTACCTACTTATACGCGTCAATCAGGCAGGGATTAGCCGCAGACTCCACAAAGTGCAACACATTCCGGAGCGGAACGAACGCCCGCTGCGCAGCCGCGGAAATACGAATTAATCCTCCGAGGCTCCAATGCAACCAATGAAAGCAAGCGTGTCAAACAGCCCTGGAGTGAAACCCTCCGCGGCGTGACAACCTTGGAACCCTGGACGACAACCTAGGAAGCGCCAAAAGAAGTTTCTATGGCGTTGTCCAGCGGCGTTCCAGATCTGGCCCACGGGCGTCTGCCATCGACTTCGCCACAATGCAAGTGTCAACAACCTTGGAACGTCAACCTCGGCAAGTTATTAGGATTTCCGTGCTAGGGATCTGCCTCCAAATTCACCTATGCATTTGTCCCAATACTCAATCAAATGTACATAAGCTATCGCTGAAGGACCGACATCCTAGCAAGTCTATTCGCTATGCACGCCATCAAGTATATATAAAAGAATCTAGTTGTTGTTGTCCTTCGCTTGGTCGGCGTTTCGATCACTTTGACTAGTGGCGAGTCCTCACAAACTGAGGAGCTGTGGATTGAGGATGGCTGGCATCGTCATATGTCCAACCAACATGAATGCCAGCGGGAAGCACGAGTTGAAGACCTTGATTTTCCAAGCATCTGGCGCAAAGTAGGCCAGGTATATCATTCCAATGGCCATAATGGCGCAAATCAGGAAGTAATACTTGAATTCCGCCCAAATTCTTGCCATTTCCTTGAAGAAGTTTGAATTATCCAGCTCTTTGGCCGTCGCGCCCCATTGCATGTCCAGGGAGAAGATGTGATAGAAGAGTGCCTTGGAGACATGTAGACTCAGTCCGCCAAAGAAAGTCATAAAGAAGAGTAGCCACTTTGCATTCTCGTACAAAGCGTACCAGAACGGAGCATTCCCCATTCGATACCGCACAAGGGAATGCGCAATTGGACTGACCAGGTTGAACACCACGATAATTGACAAGAATATCTTGAAGGAGTTCAGATATGCCTGGTCCACACTCTGGGCATACCAACCCGTGAAGAAATAGTTTGCCAAGGTCGTGATCCAGATTGCTCCAATTGCATAGTAAGTGCCGATGTAGGACATGATGGTGAACTTTGCACAACCTGGCATATTTGAGAAGACGAACGTCTTGAAGAGCTTGGTGAATGGACCCCTTGTGATCCAATACCTGAATGGATGGAAGACCAGCTCATTACACCCATACGCATACTTGGACCATCGATTGAGCTCGTCGTAGATTGTAAGCGAGACACCTTCCTCAAATTCGCCATTTGTGTAACCAGCAAGACGAACTACGTAACCGAGAATCTGAAGCTTGAGCGCCATTTCAAAATCCTCGCTAACATGATCTTCTGACCACCAAGTCTTGTAACCAGTCTCTGGGTCGATGGAGACAACTTCCTGCACTGCGTTCCATCTCAGAAAAGCATTGTGACCCACGAAAGGCGCCACGTCTCCTCCAGCAGCACAAAGCGTGATGGACCGATAGATATAATGCGTAAACCAGGTAATGGCGTTCTCAAAGAAGTCAAAGGAGACCTGTAGGACACCGCAGACATGTTGTAGAATAGCCAGCTGTGGTGCAGCATCGAACTCAGAGGCAGCATCCAACAAACAGTCCGTGGGAACACGCGTGTCAGAGTCGATCAGCAGAATGAGGTCGCCGACACGGACGTTCCCTCCTCCCATCGCTCGACCATCTTCCGCGAGCACTTGCTGGAAAATTCTATCGTACGCATCTTGCTCGTCGACCTCGGTCCACTTCTCGTGTCTATAGACTGTTTCCATAGCCTCCTCGATCTTCATGGAGATGTTCAGCGTATAGTTCATGTTGGATGCCTTTTTGAATTTTCCTTTTCGTACAAAGCCGTTGGAATTGTGTCCTGGTCGAGCGATCCAACCGATGTTGTGATCGTCATAGTATTGCTTTCTAAAGTCTGCAGATTCGGCGTCGACCAGCTGCATACGATCGTCTGAAATGAGGAGGTTGCAAGTGCCGCCTTGCAGCTCGTATCGACGCATGGCTACACTGACCGAGTCGACAGTCTTTGCAATGACCCCACTCAATGATTCCTTATATACCGGACCTAAGGTATGTCAGTACAATGCTAGCATACAAGGACGCTGTGATTTATTCGACTTACATTGAATAGTGATGTGAGGAAGCGTTCCAGTCATCCTCTTTGGCGGCAACGCCGAGTATGAGTGAGAATTTCTCTTGAGGTGACCAAGCGGTCCAAAAAGCTGTATTAGAGAACCGGCAATGACAATGAAGAAGAACATGGACCTGCAACCATCAGTAAATAGTTATATTATGTGAGCATTCGCAGACTTACATGAACAGGATGAGAGGATAATAGACGAGCATGGCAAATCGCACATAGGTGTGATCATACATGCATTCGACCAAGAGTGTTCTGATCATGAGACACAAGAGAACGATCAACATGAGCCAAGCCAATGAGACGGTAAAAGGTACAGTCAAGTTCTTTGGTCGTGTATTCGGATTTGCCATGGTCTGTTTCTCAATGTCACCGTCACCTTGACGCAGAATCTGGTCGTCATTCCAGACAATTTCAAGGATTTGTTCTTGGATCCTGCTAGCCAGTTTGCACGCATGCTCGGCATCATTACTCCAAATGACAATCAATTTCTCGTCACGAATGAATGCCTGTGGATGTTCCATTCTAGCACGACGCAGCTCCAAAAGGTTGTTGAATACCTGGAGTGTGGTCTCAGCGTTGATGACGATGTCGGTAGCGGTGTGCAGGATCTTCCCGGCTACCGTCTGAACCATTGGATTGTCTATGGCAATGACTGCTTGTGCATCTAGTCCAACGATTGATTCGTCCCAATTTGGAATGGGATAGCGTGAATAAGTCTTGTACAGCCCCTGACCAAATTGAAGGGAGGTCGCACTACGGTTGTACTCGGTCGTAACACCAAAGAGGGACTTGCTCTCGCAAAATCGATACAGACGGTTGGCCATGAGTTCGATATAGTCTCCACTTTCATCCTCGACCTCATCGGTTTGTACGTCAATCTGATCGAAAAACTTGCTGCGTTTCCCATTGTGATCCGAGTTATCGGATGATGAGTCGTCATCCTCAGCGCCAGATCTGTACGAGATAACGGTATCGCGTCTGACCTTCATGGACTGTCGTCGCTGATCATAGGCACTCGATCGACGTCTATCAAACATCCCCATGATGCCAATCTATGGAGGTCCACGGTCGTAAAATGAAAAGCTGAGCGTGCGAAGACTTACCCTTCTTGGCCCCCAACATATTATACACGCTGCTGACTTGATGACGGTCATCCGTCAACGGTCTTGCGTCCACGGATAGTGCGATGTTTCAATTATTCCAGTGGCACGTTTCCGTCTGGCTGAGGAACCGCGAGCGCTCTTCCGACAAGCCATTGCCACTCTCAGGCATCCTTTGGACATGTCTGAGAGGATTCTTTCAGAGATGCTTCCCATCATTCCCGCACCAATAGATTCCACGAAGAGATCTGCCACCGCTCGAGCTAAGGCCTTCTCATGGATGCTACGTTTTAGGTCATGCGAACCATACGCTTGAGATCCCGAAAGGTGCAACTGTCAGTTCGTGGCTTGGAATGAAGTCTTCCTGTTGCCTTTTGGGAATGCAGAATATCATTTTCTTGGCGGGGTATTGGGGCGCACAGAATATGGACCAAACCTTGAATTTGGAATCTGGAAGTTGGTATCCAACACTCGGAGATTCCAGAATCGGAAAGTTCTCTAGGGGCGGCGTTTGTGGCTGAACAGATTTGTCACAATCGTATCTCCTCGGGGCGCGTGATTGTCTATTGCTGCACCTTCTACGTTCCTACCGCAGCTGGATACGCGCGTGTTTACATCCGCATTTAGGCTCGATCCCACATGCAAGGCTTTCTCTTCTAGTCGGCAGCTTATCGAAAGAGAAGACTGGGAAGGATCGACAGTCATGGGCCCCTCCCTCTGGCTGTCCAGAAAAAGGTGCTGAACATGTGATGCTATCCTGGAATCAGTCGCCGCTTGACGCCCGGATTCAACTTCTACACAAGACTACAACGGTGACCTTCCGTGGCTCTGACAGCCTAGAATCATCTTGGGTCTTGAATGTCATCAGAGTCGTAGAACGTCCCGTCTATGACTGCTGTCGCGGAAGTCATGAACGACCCGAGCTCGCAAAATCGTCCGCAAGCGACTTTACCTTGGGCGAGACAAGCTAGAGTGACATCGAGCGTTGTCATACTGGCATCGCTGCCGCGCCTCTTGGAGGGAAAGAATGGTTTCCGTCCGAGAGCTAGCCCAAGGTGAATGTCACTCCGGAGATTCCCGTCCGCGAGAGAAGATTCCAAAGTTGCGCAGGTTGGACGGGGCCCAAATCATTATAGCCGCGATGAGTGGGATGAATGACTGATGGCGTCTCCGGACCATCTGGACGGGGACGAGATGGGAATTTCCCGCGGCGGCATCCGCCCCATTCTTGTCCGCCGGCGCCACGAAAAGCGAGAGGCTTGAATAAGGCTCCGATTTGAGGTAGATCATCGATACCTAGCGCGGCCGTTGTGAGACGATCGATCGTCGAGGTCGGTTAACAACAAAACCGGTGGTTCGCTAAGTATATGGACTGTCGTCACATCCCAGTCAGTCCTTCGGGGCACAGCGACTTTACAAAGTTTGTGATTCTGCAAAGTTTTAGGCTTCCGCTTGGTCGCTAGTCTTTATCCTACGGACCTCAACATCGACTCGCGCTGTGTCCTGAGTGTTTGCCATCGAGGGCTCTACGAATGTTTAAAAAAACAGACATCTTTGCTGATGATAGAATCGACCCTGATGACCTGTCTCATCACAACTCTGGTCTCTCGGACGATGAAGAGGATGAAGTCGATATGATTCAGTATCCCTGGCCATGTCCGCAGAATTGGCCTCTTGCTCCCTCTCCCGAACAGCAAGCCAACTCTTTGACCTACAAAAGAGAGCAATACAATTTAGGATATGTCTCGCCAGAGATCTCCCCTACAAAAGCTACATTCGAGGTGCCAGCGACGCCTCAGCATCGAGAAACTTCTCCACTCAGACCCACATTGCAGACACCGCAGCAAGTGAGCACGGCGAGCGTCGTGCGTTTCAATAAAGCCGACACGGCATTTCAGTCGAGGGTGAAAATTACGCAGTTACCCAGTCCTGTCAAGGATGGAAGTCTGCTCGATAGCTGGGAAGACACTGTGCCAGAGATGCAATCCACGGGCTATCAGCCTCAGCCGGCGCGATCCTTCACGAGCACTGCTTCGAGCAGGAGACGTAGTGACCGATTCAGCGTGCTCGAAACTTTCAATCGGCAGCACATGAAAGGTCAAGTACCAGAGGAACGCCGATTTTACTTTACTACCAAATTCAAGTCTCGCAGAATCACAGAGCCCGTGATGAAACCATGGAAGGATGAGAAAGACCCTAGAGTGGTGGCAATTACCATCATTCCCTTGCTCGGAATCATCATTGGATTCATGATTGGCGGGTACCTGGTATACACTGGCTACCAGGGAGTGCCCAAGCACAACTTCTGTAAAGTGCTTGACGAGGACTGGAGCAATGGCATCGATCCTAACATCTGGACGAGGGAAGTCAACCTCGGGGGCTTCGGAACAGGCGAATTTGAGTGGGCGACAGATTCGGACACCAATGCGTTTGTGAAGAATGGCAAGCTACACATTCATCCCACACTCACCTCCGACACCCTCGGCGTGCCGGCTGTGGAGAATGGCTATACAGTCGACCTGACTGCAGACGGCTCCTGCACCGGTACTGTGGCGACTGACTGTATCGCGACGTCAAATTCGACTGAAGGAACCATCCTTCCTCCCGTACAATCGGCTCGTCTGATTTCCAAAGGGAAATTCAGCATGAAGTATGGCAAGATTGAGGTCAAGGCCCGCTTGCCACGGGGCGACTGGCTATGGCCTGCGATTTGGATGTTGCCAGAGAACAATGTCTACGGAGCGTGGCCGCTCAGTGGCGAGATCGATATCGTGGAGGGTCGAGGTAACAGCCGATCGTACGCGAGTGGTGGAAGAAACATCGTGAGTAGCACGCTGCACTGGGGTCCCTCCACGGTTCTCGATGCCTTTTTCCGAACGAATAACGGTAACGAACAATTCCATTCGGACTACACGAGTGATTTCTTCACCTTTGGACTCGAGTGGACCGATAAGTATCTCTACACGTACATCAACAACCATCTCCGTCAGGTCTTTTACATCAAGTTTGACCAGCCTTTCTTCCAGCGTGGTCAATGGCCCGCTATCGACAAGGCCAACAAGACGGCGATCGCCAATCCATGGGCAGGGGCACACAATAACGTTGCACCTTTCGACCAAGAATTCTACCTGATCCTAAACGTCGCTGTCGGCACCAGTTTCGGATTCTTCCCGGACGGTGTGGGCAACAAGCCTTGGGTCGATGGGACTGCCACGGCGAAAGCGGACTTTTACTCGGCAGTGGACACTTGGTATCCGACCTGGGGCACAGGCGACCATCGAGACCTGGTCATTGACAGCGTCAAGGCGTGGAAGTTGTGTTGAGTGTGATGGAATCTGGTTACTTGATGTCGGACATATAGAGCCTCAGACGAGCGTATTCGCATGTATATATTCATACAAGGCTTAAAACATGGATTGAACCCTGACCGAGCTCTTCGTTGTGATTTTTCGGCCGATCAAATCGTTGCCTGACACTTGCCATACAGTAGCACTGGGCCACGCTACCGTAAGCGCTACCGTACGTAACGATGAAATCTGGCGTGAACTTCTGTCTTGTGGAGCCGTCGCGCTTCCAAGTCGAGTCGTCTCAGCGTATTGATAGACATGTCTTCTTGACACTGATAGACTGGACTATCTTGAGCTATATAGCCATGTCCTCTGCCGATAGAGTTGCGACCTCAACCAACGATGGAGATCAAGACAATTGGGACAGGGCTGTCAACTCGGGTGGTTGTGTGGCCGAGAATGAGAGACTGCTCAATTGCAAGCTTTCCACCGGTGATTGGCGAAAGTGCAGTGAAGAGGTCAGATGGATGTTCCTATTCTCGCAGGATGGCCATGCTGACGGTACTCAGATGATGGCGTTCAAGCAGTGCTGGCAGCGGAAATCGGAACAGAAGAGATTGTAAGCGTGATTTGCGACTTTCAGCACGAATGCGAAAACATCTGACGCTTCGAATCTATTTCAATTTGATGTTTCGTGGGTGAAGCAAGGTCATACGCATTCTGCGGAAGCATCTTGAGAACGACCAACCTCAGGATTGGTTGTCAAAAAAGCTATCATATGCATGGCCAATGCTTGTCGTTGACATGAGAAGGTGGAGCACAGATGACACGACACTTCTCGGAAAAAGAGGCCAATCACTTTCGCGACAATAATGATTCTCTGTACTATGAAGAACCAAGATTGCTCTCCAACCCATTCTCGAAGCAACATGTGCTGGCACATAGATCATGTCACATGCTGACATTTGCACTACTCATCACGGTATGCGTCTTGGCAATCACCCTAGGCACTATACGCATCGTCTCGCGCTCAAAGAGTGATGGCTTGACATCTGCACAGATTGGCCACATGTACGACAGCCCTGCCCTATTGGCTAATGCGTCCAAATTTAACATTTCAAGGGACACTTTTCAGAGTCGTCTGGCTCAAACCGCCACTAGCTATGCAATATCCAGCACAATGACAATGATGCCAAAGAAGTCTTTTGCTGCATTGCCAGTGCCATTGACCAGTTCAGCAAGCACAACAACCACAAGCACAAGCTTACATGAAAAGATAGTGTACGTTACCGTAATAGAATACATCACGCGCACTTCAACAGCTGCTCATGCGAGCTCAACTCCCACAAGCATGATGGCTAAGACGGCTCAAAGCTCCGCAAGTCGGGCGATGACACAAATGACGACGTATCCACCAATGGGAACGAATCAAAATCCTGTAGGCACAGCTCCCTATCCTGCCACCTGGGCAGGTATACTCGCCGCGCAGTACAAGATCTTCCAGGATCGGCAGGAAAGAAAGAAGAAGGCCCTTGCCACGATCTCCCTCGCGGCACCGCCACATTCGCAGATGAAGAAGATGTGCTCTCTTAGCCACTTTTACGCCGGGTGTTTGCCTTGGCAGTACGGTAAGGCGACCAAGGGGATCCTCCGGAGTGACATGCGAGTCAGCAAACGACCTTGAAAATTCTGACCGCAATTTGCTTGGCATCGCATGCGTGTGATGCGGCGCGGACATGCAGAAAGAAGGAGTGTGACATCATTCGCGTCGTCGTGCGGGTTAAACCTTTTCTCCGAATGAACAAGAAGAGGAAGGTAAAGTGGAGATGCGCCCGCTCTTCAGTTACTGCTCTATGAGAGGCACTAGCGCACGATTAGGGTAATCCCTCGGCTTAATCCTCCTTTTCCTTTTCTAGTCCTTGCAACCACCTGGGCAGTCAGTGGTGCTTCCTGCGGGCTGTCCGATTCCCGCATCTAAGGAGATCTGGGGTAAAACGCGACATGGCGGCCACTTAGAATTGAGGGCGAGAAAGTTCCCATCTCCGATAGCCAAGGGATTTTCAAGCCCCCTTCCGGGTGCTTACGATACATGACACTTACATGAAGACGTTTTTTGTGTTTATTCTTTTTCTGCGGCCATGATGGCTATGCGGGATTCGGGGCATCGCAAATCGCACGATGGCTGTGCATTACTTTATCTTTCTTGACAAGCGACTTTTGCCCCGTAAGTGGAAATGCTACCTATATTCCAGCACTGCGCCCACCGTCTTGACACTTGGCCCCTTCGCTCTTCTGTAATCGCAAACGTGAAAAAGGTTCAATCTAGCACGTACCTTCTCCCTGTCTTCTTTCTCTCTTTGATATTTCAATTGGCTCAACATGATGGACCCGGAGAGGTACTATAAGCTGGTGCTGGCGCACGCGGTGGTCATGACCCTCGCCATCCTCTGGTTCATTCCCATCGCCATCTTTGCCTCGAAATTCTTCCGCTCGCCGACCGCGACAACGATGACCACGAACGCGAAAGTGATTGGAAGCGGGAAGACGTGGAAGACGGTGCATATCCTTTCGAATGCCACGGCCACGGCACTCATCATTGCGGGATTCACGTTGGGATACTATGCTTCCGGAAACAGCTTCCAAGTCGGCCTCAAAAACGTCCACTTCGTAAGCCTGCCCCTTCGTCGTCTGTTTATTGTCAGAGGGGTGTTGACTGACGGAATTGCAGATTGTCGGATTGACGTTCTTTGTGGGCATTCTGCTGCAAGCGCTGGCGGGACCAGTCATGACGCTGTATAATGCGCGGAAAAAGAGTCGTGGGGGACACGGAGGCGGCCGCCCGATACTGAATTACCTGCACATTACACTCGGGTACAGCATCACGCTGCTCGGGGCCGCGAATATCTGGCTCGGTCTCAATTTCTACGGGTCGCCGCATTACCTCTACGGTCTATGGATCGCCGCCGTCACCGCCTGGCTCGTCCTCTACGCCGTCGGCATCCCGATCCGCAAAAAGTATGAGGCAAAGCACTACTATCTCGACGACCGTCGCGAGAAGCACTTACGTTCGGAGCACTCTAGCGATGCCCAGAGTGCCTTATTTCCGTCGTCGGACTTTACAGCATGATAAATACATACAAACGCCAATATCTACCAGAATATTATAATGACATGAAGTGACCATCGATAATTCACTTTAGTCGATACTTGTGAGTCCCGTTCGGCGTAATTGTTGAGCTCGACCCGCTCATTTTGCGGCCCACCTCGACACCGTGGAGGTACATCTCCTGCTCCGCACGCAGGTGCTCCATCTTGGCCGCCGCGGTACGCAGGTACTGCTTCCTGCCGCCGATAAACCAAAAGACGAGTGCTAGCAATAGAACGATGCCAAAGACGGCGATGGCATAGTTCATGTCCGCACCACTCGGGCCTGGCGCATCGGGAAAGAAGAAGAAGACAGTGGTGATGCAGCAGTAGACCACGCTCACGATATTTGCCGTGTACCCAAATCGGCCGAGCGTGTACGGTCCCGGCACCAACTTGTCTCGGCCGACGCACAGCAGGACAAAGATGGGAATGGCGTAGGAAACTGTCAGGGCAATGGTGGAGACGGACAGAATAGCCTCCAATGTCGTGTTTGAAAAGAAGTATAGCACTGCGACCAGTGAGACGAGGACGCCCTGGAACCAAATCGCGCGTGCTGGTGCCTTGTAGTAGGGATCGACATGGGAGAGATATGATCCGAACGGCAATCCACCGTCACGGGCAAAGCCCATGGTGAGTCGTGACGAAGTCGTCATGATGGAGAAGAGCTGGAAGACTCCATTGGAGATGTAGATTGCCAGCAGTGCTGCCGAACCATCCAATCCAATGACGTCCAACGCCAATTGCATAAAAGGAAGTCCCGTCGCCGTGTTGATGACCGAGTCCACACTCTGGATCGAAAAGAGACAGATGATCATGAATGCCCCTCCAGTGATGGTGCCCGTTATGATGGCGAGATTCAGCACTCTCGGGGCATTGATTGATGGCCGTGGCATTTCCTCGACAAGATGAATCACTGAATCGAATGCAGTCAGTCCATATGCTGCCTGAATGAGCCCGATGAACCAGGCCACTCCATCACCCCAGCCCGTTTCGTTGATCCAACCGCCAAAGACAAATTTAGCACTCTGGAACTGCGTATCGCTCTTGACGCCGGAGCAGACGAGTAAAGTCATGGAGAAGGCCACCAGGAGGATGAGGTTTTGGTAGAAAATGCCGTTGTTGAACCATGGCAAGATTTGTGACTTTCGACATGCCAAGACGTTGAACAGTGTTGCGACAAAAGTGAGGCCGATGAAGACGACAAACTGCAGCCATGCGAGATTCACTCCATTCCAGTCTAGTTCAAACATGACTCGCATGGACAGAATAAAGCTCGACATAAAAGCCGCCTGACTTGCCGTCAATGTCCACCAACCAGCAGTATTTATCCATGCAGTCTGCAAAGATCAGTCCCACAACTCGCGACTCGTTGACGAAGCTTACGGCATAGCTCAGAATCCGTCCTCCTTCCGTTGGCCATAACCGGGAGACCCAATACGCCTGTCCAAGTGCTGTTGGCATACTACTGCAGATTTCCCCGAGTGACATGGCAATGCAAAGATTGCATAGAAAGACCACCACAAGCCCATAGAGAATGCCGATAGGACCACCGGCACTCAGTCCGGATCCCAGATCTTGCGCAAAAGTACTCCACGTCCCCAGCACCGAATAGGCTAGGCACAACATTGAGAAGAAGGAGAACTTGCGCGTCAAGATCGAGTCGTAACCCATGGTTTGTAGAGCCTCGCCATCGTCCTGCACGCCTGCATCAGCTCGATTGACCTCGTGAATGTCTGCCATCTATCGTGATGTTTCTCCTTCAGCTCGGTTGGCACACTGATGGAGTATAAAACAAATGGGATATTTACTGCTCTATCGTGGATCCAAGCTTGCTAAAAGGCACTAGTATCGACGACCATAGCCATGATTTGATATCGAGCGTTCCCCACAAACATTGCTTGGCGTGGATGTACCCACTTCTGGTGTTGAAGCCTCAATTGAATAGATACCAGTGACCAGCTGCAGGGAGAGATTGTATCGATTGTCGAGCACGGACGTGCGTCGGTGGCTGGCGGGCGAGATTGAAAGATAAGAAATCGGGAAGAGGAGAGGAACTTCCATGCATCCCAATGGATTGGTCGTCAACTTGTGGAAAGTACAAGCCAAACTTTCCAGGCCGAAGAACAAGGTTCAGCGCCCGTTTGTGAGGGAAGCCTTCCAAGGTTCGCCTGGATGTTCCTTGTTGGAGCTCAGGATCAGTTCTTAATGGCATGACTTCGGCTTCTCCGATCGAGCGCATCAGCTTTGTTTGCACGCGCGCTCGCTCCTTGTGAGGCAGACGATCGTGGAGAGCGAGCGCATCGCAGCATGCATATGAGCATCAGACTGCAGCAGAAACGATACGTCGTCTCTTCAAAAGTCCTTGCTGCCGCAGAGTCTTATACTAGGTCTGTTCTCTGATTAGTCACTCGGAGTGATTCAGCGTGATTGTGATAGTCTGAAGATATCGATGTTTGATTCCATTTTGTATGCCACGCAGACGTCGACCAGATCAAGGTCCCCCAATACCACGTATACGCAATGTCTGTTTGCGTTGTAAGGAGAAGAGGTTCAAGTGCTCGGAAAACAGACCATGTTATCATTGCGTAGAGGCAGGGTCGTCATGCCTAGCGCAAGGTCCCACCAAAAGAAGAAGGTTCACTGACCAGACTGCACATTGGATTGCGAGAGCATCCGATTTGGACGCTGAGACGTGCCTCGTAAATTCAGGACAGTACGCAAAGGATAATACCGGAGACGTTAATGAGCTATGGAAGACAGATGATCCATCTCTTGTGCAGGATGAAGAATATATTCCCACACAAAAGGAGTCCTCGTTGGTGGACAGTGGACGTGGACTGCTTCTCTCGTCGAGACTGCACGAAGGAGGAGACGAACAGCAATTCATCACTTGTGACAGTGAGCCTGGCTCGTCACACTCGGATACACTAAGACACTCCGTCACTGCAGTCATGAATTCATTCCTCGAAGAGCCCATCTTCCTTACACGTCCATCAACACCAGTAGGCTCCTCACTCCTTGGCTCTAATCCTTTCTATAGGGAGTTGTGGTATCATTACACCGAAGTGTTATCATGCTTACATACGTCTCACGATCCCAGCTCAAACCCAATTATCAAGGTATTGTCTCCAGCTGCTCAATCACATGATCCTCTTCTAGCTGTCTTGCTCGCTAGTAGTCTGGAGAACTATCGCAGTCTTCGTGGCCTGGAGCCAGATGAGTTGTTGATTAAGACTCTAATCAATACTGCTGTGATTGGCGTTCAACAGGAATTGTCTGCAACAGACGGCAGGCTCATCAGTGATGGTACTTTAGCAACGGTAGTCGCTCTTTGCGACTTTGAGATTGTAGCCCGCAAGCGAGCGACCACCAGTTCGTGGCGCATACATCTCGAGGGTGCCAAGAAGATAATCACGCTTCGTGGTGGACCAGGGGTGACGTTTGGGACGTCTGAATTGTTTCAATTTTTGCTCAAGTGGTTGGCTTACTTCGATGTCATGTCAGCTCTCACCAACACGAATATTGAAAGTGGTCCACTTTTTGAAGGAAACTACTGGCTTCGGCCTGGTGACCAAGATGTCGCCCTCGAAGAGGACTCCAAACTTGATCCATACATGGGATTCCTGCAAAATGTTGTATCGCACTTTCAGGAAGTTGGCAGACTTGCCAAGGAGAAACAACGATTAGAGCACGCCTTGAATCTGAGGAAAGCTCACGAGCTCCATGAGCGTTGCAAAGTGCTGGAAGCTGATTTGAAAGCTACGCTCGGTTTTATTCCTGGTCATAACTGGATGCGACCCACAAAACTTGCAGTGCTAATCCATTGTCACGACGCCTTCGTCTATTCAACCATGGTTCATCTCTACCGCCGGGTAGAAGGGTTGGACTCCGAGTCGACCGAGGTGCGAAGTGCTGTAATACTGGGCTTACAGCACATCTCAAATTCGTGCTCAGACAACCCTGCAGAAATTGATTCATCCCTGTTATTTCCATTATTCACATTTGGCTGTGAGGCGGGTACACAAGAAGAACGAGACTATGTACTTGATCGTCTGACTATGCTGAGTGCATTGGGTCTCGGTAACGTGGATCGCGCCTTGGATGTTCTTTGCACAATCTGGAACAAGGATTCAAGCACGGATCATGGAAATCGTCCTGACTGGGAGTACATCCTGCGCATGTTTGACTGGGACACCAACCTCGCCTGAATGACACGGATCGATCGCTCACCTCGGGTGCTACACTGCACGCTTTTCTCGACCAAAGCTGCAGCTGGTCTACTAAAGAGTGGAAGTGCTAGCCTCTGACTGCACTGAAACCTTGGCAGCCCAGCTGGATGGCTAATAGCAGCAGGTTCTAGTTTCAAGGTTCCAGGTTGTTCCCGCCTGGCGGATGTTCTGCGTTGTGGCTGAAGTGGTACTTCCAGATGAAAAGTGGCTGCAACATCCACGGAAGTACTTTATGTGGGGGAACAACTTGGCTTCGTCGTACAAGAGTGCGTCCATACAAATACACCCTCGCAGTCCTAGTCTCGAGGTCAACCATCACTCACAACATCTCCGCGTCCGGAGTTCATCACTAGCGACACAATGCATCTCGCAGAGTTGCAGAGTGGTGCCCAGACTGCAAACATGCCCAGCACAAGCGTAGGACAAGTAAAAACAGCTGTGCAACCGTCCGGAGCTGCTACGGCCCATGCGCACCCTTTACGTGTGTCACACATTTAAGCCCTCAACGAGTGCAGCAACTGACATGTATAGATCCACTCACTCCAGAGGAAATCAAGACGGCAGCGTCGATTATTCGCAATGCTCATGCACAAGAACGTGTATATTTCAAGTCAATCGACCTTGCAGAGCCTATCAAGCGCGATTTTCTACCATATCTCGAGGCAGAGCGTACCCACAAAGATCTGCCACCACCTCCCGCACGAAGAGCGAACATCATCTATCTGATAGGCAAGAAATTTGTTCTGCACAAGAGCACCATCAACCTTTCAAGTTCAAAGGTGGATGCCATGGCAACATATCCGAATCACTTTCCGCCTGTCGATGTAGAAGAAATGAACACTATCGAGGAGGTGGTTTTAGCCCATCCACAAGTCCAGGAAGAAATTCGTCTTTTGCAATTACCAAAAGGATACCAGGTCTTCGTTGATCCTTGGATGTATGGTACGGACACTCCAGGTGAAAAGCGTCAGCTTTGGCAGTGCTACATGTACCTGAGCACCAAACCGGACCACGCAGAAAATAATTTCTACTCTTTGCCCCTAGACTTTTCGCCAGTTTTCGATGCCCGCACACACGAAATGATTCGAATTGACCGTCTGCCGACTGGTGCAGATGAGAAGATTCGTGACAAAGGTCGTAAATGGAAAGAAGTTGTCCCAGTCGAGTATGCAGCTGATTTGATGACCACTCCGCTAAGGACAGATCTCAAACCGCTACACATCTCCCAACCAGAAGGACCATCATTCACTATGGATAACCACAAAATGGAGTGGCAGAAGTGGTCGTTCCGTGTCAGTTTCAATGCACGCGAAGGACCCGTATTGCACTCGATACGATATGACGGTAGAGATGTCTTCTATCGCCTTTCATTGTCGGAAATGACTGTGCCGTATGGCGACCCTCGAGCTCCTTACCATAGAAAGCAAGCATTCGACCTTGGAGACGTCGGATTCGGGATTTCTGCCAATCGTCTTGATCTTGGTTGCGATTGTCTGGGTCACATTCAATATCTAGACGGATATCTGGTCGATCACAGGGGTGATCCCATGCTCTGTAAAAATGTCGTATGCATTCATGAACAAGACAACGGAATTGGTTGGAAGCATACAAACTACAGATCAAATGTAGCTTCTGTGGTCAGGAATCGAGAGCTTGTGTTGCAGACCGTCTGCACAGTCGCCAATTATGAATATATCATTGCCTACATTTTCGATCAGGCAGGCGGTATACACTTCGAGACTCGAGCCACAGGTATACTGGCTACCATGCCGATCGATGATGGGCTCACGGTACCATGGGGTACTAAGGTTGGACCTGGAGTCATGGCAGCTTATCATCAGCATTCCTTCTGTTTGCGAATCGACCCTGCTATTGATGGCCATAAGAACACAGCGGTCTTCGAGGATTCTGTACCCATGCCCATCGACGAAAAACTGAACCCGTATGGTATTGGTTATATTGCCAAGGAGACGCGTCTTTCGAAAGAATCTTATGCAGACATGAAGCCCGAGACTGCCCGTGTGTTCAAGATCCAGAATCCCAACGTCATCAATCCTCTGACAGGGAAACCTGTCTCGTACAAAATTCATGGGCCACCCACACAAATGCTCATTGCCAATTCAGCTTCTTTCAATTCCACACGAGCAGAGTTCGCGAAGCATGCATTCCACGTCACACAGTACCACGACGGGGAGCTATACCCCGCTGGTGAATTCACTAATCAATCACAAGGCAAGAACGAAGATAGCATCGGAGAGTGGATGAAGCGCGGGGCGAACACGGAGAACGAAGATATCGTGTGTTGGTTCACCTTTTCGCTGACGCACAACCCTCGACCTGAGGATTTCCCAGTCATGCCCGTGGAGATCACCTCTGTGGCACTGAAACCGAATGGCTTCTTCACGGAGAATCCAGCTGGCGACGTGCCTCGCTCAAGTCAGCACTTCAACAAGTCTACACAGCATCAGAGCCAAGTCCTGCCATCTGTGGCCGCCACTGAGAGTAATGGATCTTGTTGTGGCAAGTGATTGCGATGTATGCCGCATAGTAATGTAGACATGACCTAGCATTCACGACACGTTCTCTGCACATATATATATGCAATCTCCTGATATCAACATCTGATACCTGTGACGCGGCATACGTGTGTCAGCTGCTGTGATTCGAGAAAGAGTTAGAGGACATATCCACAACCTTGAATGACTGCAACCCGCGATTATTTTGATGTACTGCGCCATGTTTGCGCCACAACGCTTTTCGTCCGTTGCCGGTGATTCCAAGTTACAATACTGACTTGAGCTTGAGCGTACGTGGTGAACGAATATCTCCAGCATCAGTACATCATGGCATGATAGCACAAATGACATATGTATGGTCAACCACGATACTTTTACCGATAAAAGTGTATGCAGCAGGAGTCTGAGCAGATCTACATGATGGACACACTGACGAGGTACTTTTTCCTGGCGCACATACCAATCACGATCTTGGTCGACTTGAGTCCGCTCTACCCGGAGAAAAGTCTCTTTGCATTGTCGCATTGGCTGAATGCATTCTACATTTCGAGGTTCAATGATCCGCTGGTCGGGGGACTCTCGCGTCCCGGTGGGTGGTTCACGTCCCTCCTATTTCTGGAAGGAGCGGTGCAGTTGCCCGTGTGCTTCTTTGTCCTGATGCAATATCGTCGCCAGAGACAGCATAGTCCCTTGACGCGGCTGGTGGTACTCGCGTATGCGGCACAAGTGGCCACTGCCACCTGGGCATGTCTATGGGAATGCTTGTCTTTTCCCAATACTGTGGTGACTGCTCCACAGAAGCTATGCTTGCTCGGCTTTTACTTGCCATACCTGATCATCCCGCTACTCATGGGATGGCACAATGCGGTCGTCATTAGACAGACGATGAGTATGGATCACGAGGAGCTGCGCTATTTACGTGCACGGTCGAGTTTAGAGAAGAATGTCGTTCAACACAAGCGCATTATGATAACAGGTGCCAACAGTGGTGTCGGCTTTGGCATTGTGCAGCAAGTCATTGATCAAAACTCATTTGCTTTGGCCTATAACCATATAAGCATCACGTTCATCCTTACCGTTCGAGATCAACCCAAGGCCGACTCGATTTTAACGAGACTCGAGAAGGAACGAATCAAATATGGTTCCTCGATCGTATTTGAGTTTATCTTCATGGATTTGCTATCCATGGAATCAATCAATTCTGCTGCTCAGACACTGATCGATAGGGCTGGCGAAAGTGGCACAACTCTGGATGCCTTGATATGTAATGCGGGCATGGTGGAAGTGATCAAGATTGATATTGTCAAGGCCACACTTCAAGCAATGTTTCATCCGGTCGAGGCAATCTCGCAACCAAATTACAAGGTGCAAAGATTGGGTTCCAAGACGAAAGACGGGATCGCGACCACTTTCCAAGCCAATTATTTCGGACACTATTACCTGGTGCAAAAGCTTACGGAGTCGAAAGTTCTTGATTCGAGCTCAGCAGTGATATGGATGTCGTCGATGGAAGCCACTGCGGGAGCGCTGGTGAGCACGGATGTCCAGGCACTGACACATCGCAAGTCGTACGAGTCGTCCAAAAGGGTCATTGACGTTTCGTGGTATGCGAGGCAGGACACGGCAGAGGTGCCGGAGTACTTGGTACACCCGGGCTACTGTACCACCAACATCCTTTCCGGAGCAGTCTCCAAGTTGCTCAACCCGGCATGGACCAATGTCTTTCACCTCGTACGCATGTGTGGGATGAAATTCCACGTTGCGACCGCATATAATGGTGCCTTCGCGGCAAGCAAGATTGCCCTGGATCCCGGACACTACGACAGGAGCAAGAAGTGGGGAAGTGCAGTCACTCCTGGAGGCACTGCATATGTCTGTGAGACAGATTTCGATGCCATCACACGCGTGGACGAGAAGAGTGTTGTGGAGGAAGTGGGAGGATTGTATCACGAATGGAAACGTCAACTCGCATAAATACCGCATGCATAGACATCACTTCACCTACAAAGAATACAGAGAATCTTACCTGATCACCCATTTCATCCAGTAAGCGATAATCACATCTTGTCTATGTGTTCATACTCCTCGCTTGAGGAGTCAAGAAAGAGTGAGTCAGGATCCTTGTCATAGAAGACTGTGCAGTGGTCACACTTGCACTTGTAGTTGCAATTGCAGGCAATCAACTCAAGTGAGTGCATGATCCTTCCCGATACGATATATACGATGTGGCTGATCAACTTGGGCGGCGAAAGTCGGTCGCACGCAAGGAAATGCGTTCATATGGTATGACAATTACAAGTACAAAATCGACTGATTCTACTTGTAGCAGCCATGTTACGGTCACATATGGGTCGTACGCTGCGTCATGGTGTCAGGCTGTCATGTAGAGCGTTGTCTACCTCGAATACTCTGCGAGCATCGATTGTAAATGCCTCTGTCATTCCCGAAAGTATCCTCGAGACACCAGACACTGTATCACAGACAAAGCTCGCAGAGGCTACGCTCAAGAGGTTCTGGAAGTCAGTCTCGATCGAGGAGTCTTCACTAGGATATGTCGTGACGCTGGACAAAAAGGCATTGAAAACGCCGTCTTCGGCCGTCCTGCAGATTCCAGCGAATAAAAGGACGTTGGCGACACTCATTGCGGCCGAATGGTCGCAGGTCTCGAGTGCCAGTATACGACAGCACCAATTGCCGTTGACCTCGCTCGCCGCCAGAGCCATAGATCATCTCGACCTGCATCACCGCGATCGCATGTCCACCATAAAGACGCTTTTGCGATATCTCGACACTGATGCCGTGCTCATCCACATCAAGGGATCCGACAAGTTTCAGAGGATGCAGGAGGAAGAATGGACGCCAATCAGGAAATGGGCCGAGACATTCTTTCAGACGAAAATTAGCCATTTACCCGCCGAAGCAGGCATCATCTCGCACAAGCAGAGTCCCGAGACGAGAGCTGCCGCCATGAAGTGGATCGAGACCCTCGACAAGTGGGAACTGGCTGCATTCGAGCGATCAGTCTATGTGACCAAGTCTTTCCTGCTCTCCACTCTCCTGGTCGAGTCTCAGAAGCAGGGTCTATTGGGTCAGGCAGAAAAGGGCAAGGAGGGAGCGATGGGCGTGGAGGAAATTGCCAAACGTGCGACGTTGGAGGTCCGCTATCAGACGGACATGTGGGGAGAAGTAGAGGATACGCATGACGTCGATCACGAGGACATTCGCAGACAATTGGCTAGTGCGGTGCTACTGATTTCGTCCTCGCACTTTCCGAAATCGCAAATTCTAAACTCATCGAGCAAGTCCACAACGACATCAACACAAGGTGGCAACGGTGCCAAGCGCTCATATAGCACAGTTAGTCGACAGCGCAGGACATTTTCGACGGCAAGACCCCGATGTTCAGGCATCAAGTCCCCGAACGAGGTAAAGGAAAAAGCGCGAGTGGGCCCCTTTTCATGGCAGTCGGGACTCTTGTTTGCGGTGACGGCGGTCGTGTTGGGCATCTACTTCAACAGCGAGCGCAAGCGCGTCAAGATTGAGCAGGCGCTGGAGGCCAATAAACCGGCCGGCAAGCCGCGCATCGGGGGCCCCTTCTCATTGATTGACCACGACGGCCGTCGGGTGACGCAGGACGATTTCAAGGGCAAGTACTTGTTGCTCTACTTTGGCTTCACGCGGTGCCCGGACATTTGTCCCGAGGAGCTGGACAAGATGGCACTCGTCTTGGCGGACGTCAATGCCGCGGAACAAATCGTCCAACCCGTCTTCATCACCTGCGACCCGGCGCGCGATTCACCGGCAGACTTGAAGCGATACCTCGCGGAATTCGACCCTTCCATCCTCGGCCTCACGGGCTCCTATGACGAAATCAAGCAAGTCTGTAAAGCCTTTCGCGTCTACTTTTCCACCCCGCGCCAAGTCGAGCCCGGCGAGGATTATCTCGTCGACCACTCCATCTTCTTCTACCTCATGGACCCCGAGGGACAGTTTGTCGATGCCTTTGGCAGGAACTATACCCCCGAACAAGCCGCCCGCCGCATGAAGGAATATATCGGTGGATTCAAACCTACCGAGATTCAAAAGTGATCAACCGTCCTTTCGCAGGGTATATTCACGAAATGGAAAGGTCGTGTGCAATGGATCAAAAATTTTCTGATGACAATGATAAGCGAATGTCACGACATGACAGGAGCAAACCCAGGTTCGACTGTAAAAAAGGCATTATGAGATAAATTGTGTATATAGACAATGAAAATCCCTTGGAGACCCTATAAACCACATAGCCCCCATTAATGTTCTCCAGTCATCAGTGTTGCCGAGATGTGCGGAACCCCTACGAAAGCTATTATTTCCACAGTGCGAACTTCCATAAGGTTGAATTTATCGTAGATTATTTATGGTCGGACATTGTCGATTACAAATAGTCATTCTGTCATGGAACACCACTGAAGCGCATTGATTCGTCCTGATAAGTCTCGTGTCGTGTATTTCTCAATGTCAGGCCACACAGAGCGATTCTCGTGCCATCGATTGCTCCAGTGTCAGTGTCGACCACAGAGTTATAGCTAAGAACCACTGAGTCACATTGCCATCTTGAGTGGAACTAGATCAGCCGGGCAACCCAAGAGCATCAAAGAAACACGGCCGACTAGCTCGCACTTATGCAGTGCTTGCTAGCGCTTCAATAATGCTAAAGATCACCGCGTCGAGTAGGAAAGTCCGGTGATCTCGGCTTCTAGTTGATCAGTACGCGAGCAAGGTTGGAAATATGACGAGTCAAAGTCGTCTTTGTCCTGGATAGGCTCCTGCTTGAACACTATTGATGGTTGGTGCGGTGGTGGTGTCGGCGGTTTCGATTGTGGTGGTGGTGGTGGTGACGATGATTGCATCTCGTCGAAATCTGAGGACTTTTTTGAGATGATGTCCTTTTTATTATCATTCTCGACATTCACGAAACCTTTCGATCCTGAACATGGTGACAACGTGGGCGCAAGCTTGTCTGTGTGTCGTTTCAGCCGTGGTGGACCGCCATAGAGTTCTGATATAGTCTTGACACGAGCGACATCATGCTTCTTCGAAGACTTGGATGTAGTGTCTTCTGATGTCGCGGTCTTGTCTGGTTCTCCAAATGCGGACTTGAACCCACGTTTCGGTTTTGTACCACTAGACTTTCTGCTCGTATGCTCATCTTCGCCAAGAACCCTCATGATACCCTCATTCGCGCCTTGCCGCTCACGTCTAGCTCCATCTCGATTCGCACTCCGTAAGTCAGCCGCTCGCTTGCGGTGATGGTGATCGTATGAAGTTTCGTGCACTTCCAGCTCAGAAATTCGTGCATAACCTTTTCGACACAGCTCACAAAAGAATGGCAGTGGCACAGGTGGTGCCATCGCGCGCCCTCCTGATCTGGTTTCGTCGGACGAGTCTAAACCCGATGTGCGATACTGCCAGTCAGGTCTACAAAAACTCAGACCGCTGTACTGAACCGCAACAGAGCAGCAGCAGCGAAGCAGGGGTTCCACGACCCGGACCTCCACCATCGTGAAGCTCCATTCCTGTCTGGATGAATTGTCCGAGGCAGGGAAACAAGGAGCGCTTGATCGGGAATTCCGCCCATCGCAAAGTGGTGAGGCTGAGGCTTGTGATCGTGAACAACTTCCACCAATCAGATTCTGTCTTGTCCATTGTGCTGCAACGGAGTCTCCATTGACTCTGTTGAGCGTGTTCTGAGCAGCGCTGAGACTTGGTCGGCGACAGAGATCGTCTCTGCTCGATTCGTTGGCCTACAGTTTTGTCTTGTTGATGAGTTTCGAGGTGATTTCTGAGGATTGCTAGAGATTCAGTGTTGAGAGCTTGAGACCAACTCGACAGCTCGATACCTGCGATGCTCGAGTCGCAAGAGACACTTCGGCAGTACATGGCCGATGCCATTCCCCGTGTTGCCGCTCTCGAGCAGCTCAGGAAGTGTGCGTCTTCATCGAGTGAGCTTGATGGAATCTGTCGCGAAATGATGTTTGATCTGTGCGAAGTGCTGCCAGTAAACGACTCTGTTGAGAGTCTCCCAAGACTGTTGGAGTTGGTGCTGGACTGTGCAGAAGCAGGAGCGAGTGGCCCGGATCTTCCTCTCGGTCTCATGGAGGAAGCGCTCGATGTGTTGACGATCAGCAAGTGTGATCAGCTCTTCAGCTTTCTCGAGACTCATCGACAACGCATGACAGCAAGGATGGGCAAAGGCCAGACTCTGCTCCGCCTGTGCAATGAACTGCTTCGACGACTGAGCAAGACAAAAGACACTGTTTTCTGTGGCAGGATTTTGATCTTCCTTTCGCTCGTGTTTCCGCTCTCCGAACGATCCGCGGTCAATTTGCGCGGCGAATACAATCTCGACAATGTTACAGTATTCGAGGCAGATACAGAGGATTCCGCACAAACCAAAGATGACGGCAGCGAAGATATAGAGATGGCTGTGGTCGTCGAGGCGAAAGACGAGGCAGATCTAGGAGGAGTCGATCCGGACGCTCTTTATACGACATTTTGGTCATTGCAGACTTATTTCAACAATCCAGCACAAATCATCTCGGCACCTCTGATCTTGACACGTTTCCGAAGTGCTCTGGATACTGTTCTGCAGGCTTTCGAGACCATAGAAAAAGCTCAGGTAAGGCAGCCCTCAGAATCATCCTCCTCCGAGATTCTCGATACAGAAACTATTCGTGGTTATTTCACTCCAAAAATGCTCACTTCGAAAAAACTTCTGGCACTAGAACTTGCCGACTTGACATTTCGTCGGCACGTACTCATTCAGGCACTGATTGTATTACAGTACCTACTAGGTTTGAGTGCTCAAAGTAAGGACGAATGGAATGCAAAAGGTGTCCCAAGCAATCGTAGTCTGATGACCTCATTCATCCTTCCGGGGGCTGATGTCGAGTGGGTGATCCAAACGAGGAAGCAAGTCATGTCAATCATCACAGCAGGGAAACAGGGCCCAGAATTTGGCAAGGTTGTGGAGACATTGTTAGCCCGCGACCAAGCTTGGCTGAGATGGAAGTGTAATGGATGCCCACCTTATGATATTGCAGCTCTGGACAATGAGAGAATAATACAAGCTCCTGGCAAGGTTGAAAGCCTGACAGCGCCTAAGCGACCATATCCACATACAGTCGGCAATGCCGTCTTGTCTCGGCTGTGGGGGACCGCTGGAGGCTGGAGCGAACAAGAATTACAAGAGGGCTGCACGTATGTCAAATGAACGACGATTGCTATTACAGATATGCTAATGGATGACAGACTACCCACACCAGATTCCTTTACACGACCGATACAAGCTATCAGCACAGAATTAGAGGATGCCTTGCAGGAAGAGGAGATTTCGTTTCTCGAAGATCGAAAAGCCTCTCAAGCGTGGCGAGCATTACGCGTGGCACGCATGTCAGACATTCAACATTTTACAATGGATGTGGCTGGCGCACGGCTAGACAAGTACCTCGAAGTATGGTTGCGCTTCACAAGGTACAAGCGAACGCTAACGCATGCAGGCACGAACACAAGACGTTTCAGATATACCCCAATCAGCACAGGACAAGTCGGATACCGAAGGCACCGGAGAGGCAGCAACATCCAAATCTGCAAATGCTATGAAGCGATCCGCATCTGTCGATACCTCTGAAGTGAGCGAGGAGAAACGGCAGAAGCTGATGGATGACCACATGACCGTTGAAGACGCTTCTGCAACGCAGCCTGCTGGAGACGTGCAAGATTGAAGTCGAAACATGAGCACATGCAGTCTGAAACACTATCCGCGACCGCTCGTTCGTTGAGTCACTCATCTCACCGTTGCCGTCGCGACTAGATTGTTTCATTGTGCCAGGAAGGAGAAGTTACACTTTCAATGCTGCGGGCATTGGTGAATCCTTGAGCATGTCAGGTAGTGTTTCGTCTCATCCCATCGATGTTGTGGATAAATGAATAAAGGGGGTAAAGCGGCGCGAAGACCATTTCCAAGGTTGCTTCAAGATCACCCGCTGATCAGATCCAGTCAACAGCCAACGCCGCTACTGTGTCGCTGCTGCTGCTGTTGCTCCTCCTCCTGGCCACCTCGCAGGGACAAGCACAGGCTGGACCCTTCAAGCAGAGAGAAGCTGGTCAGACGCTCAACGAGAGCCAGGTCAGAGCATCCAATCTATTTGTAACCACCAGCGCAATCTATCTTTCACCAGGCTAGCGAATCTCCCGCTCCGATCCAATCAAAGCGACCACGAAACAGTCTCTGACACCACCTGGGCAGCTCCACGTACCTCTACCATTCGGCCCGCGGGCGAGAAGCTGTTACTCGAGGCACCAATCAGGCTGAATAGACTGAGCACCGAAACAGAGTGCAAGTGGGAAACAGATCTTGTCACCTTCATTACCCGTATTCAGTTTCCTGTTTCATCCTTGACAGCAGCAGGTCACCGCTGCTGCTGCCAGTAACCACAGACGACCCGCTCTTCCCTGACAAACTTGGAAGCCAATCAACGGGAGAGTCATAGCGAGAGAGAGAGACTGAGCGCCAGTGAGTGAGAAGAGAAGCGCTGAAGCAAGAGATAGCGAATCTCCTTTTCCCACGAGCTCGTTGGTCTCCAGCGCTTGGCGCGCACACACAGAGACACACGCGCGCACGCACGCACGCACGCAGTCTCCTTTATTTCGCCCAGCAGCAAGAGACTGAAGCGGTAATTGGCTGGCAGCCCATACACACAAGAAGCGGCAGTGACGAGCAGCTTGAGCGAGCGAAAGGAGCAGCGACCCTCGAGCAACAGTCTGCTAATCAATCTCCTGCATCTCTGAGCGTCTCGTCTGGTCTCGTCTGCTTGTTGCTCTTCTTGCAGCAACCGAGAAGTGCGAGTTCATCTATTTCAGCACTCTCTGCTGCCCCTCGCACCTGCTTCATTGACTCTTCCTCTCCCTCCAGAAGGCACCTGACACTTCGCACCCCGGGAGTCCTGGTAATTAAGCTCATACCTGCTTGCGCCTTAATATCAAGGTCTCTTTCAGAACTCAATCGCATTAGAAGAAGAAGAAGGCGGCATCCCTTCGAGTCTCGTGACAATGCGTCTACGATCGTTGTCACTGCGACTTGCGGAACAGAAAGCCGCGGAACAGAAAGCCGACAAGTCTTGTAAAGCGACAGTGGGTACGTCGTGCGAGGCAACGCAAAAGTCATCTCCGATGTACTATAGGCCAGACGGGGCCGATAATCAAGAGGAGATGAAAGCATCTGCTTCCACAAATTGCTACTACGACGATCATGAACAGATTCAAGTGCAGCAATCTGGCAGCACTACCGACAACATGCATGGCAGCTATCTGTACCACGAGGACGAGGAGGTCGGACCCTACCTCTGTCAACAACAGGCAGCGGCAGACGGTTCGCAGCAACCCTGTGAGCAGACTACCACTATAGCCGATCGCAATGCTGCCTCGGACGTCACGTATGCTGGTCTCGCTCGACAATTTGTGGCCGATGAAGACACTACGGAGCAATATGATGGCAAAGGTATGTATACATTGATTCATGGGGTAGAACCCCTGTGTTGGTAGCGATCGATACTAAGTCTCTCTTAGGAGGTGTTTACTATCACGAAGATGGCCAGCCTGTCCCCTATCAAGACTACGTAGGGACAGACTCGGCCGAGGACGAGTACAATGCGAGTCCGACAAGCACAGACCACGATCGAGACGATGCTTGCCGCTCTGTAGAAAGAGATGTGCCGAAACCAATCAATAAGAAGAACCTCAAAAGACATCGGTCAGTGCAGAATTATTCTTGTAGGTGTCAAGCAAGCTGACTCGTTTCCAGATTGTCCCATAGTGAGACACGGTTCCTCCTGAATCAATTTGGACAGAACCCGCATCCGGATGCTGCACAAAGAGTCTTGCTGTCAAAGCAAATCAATGGGCTGAGTGTCAGGCAGATACAGGTCTGGTTTCAAAATCGGTAGGTGATCATGATGAGCCACTCCTCGGTAGCAGGGCTAACGAGAATTCAGCAGGGCAAAATTGAAGCGGATGAGCGCCTCGGACGCTGATCGTATGCTCAGCACACGAAGTTATCCAGACGGTTATGGGCCACAGGGTTTCGAAACTCAGTTGAACAGGCAGGAGAGCTCTCGAGAAGGGTCTCCATGCGGGACAAAGGTGGATGCTGCCTACGCAAGTCAAGATTACTCTGAAGCTCATGGTCTACAACCAAAGAATGATGCTCCCACAACTTCCTCTCCATATCCTGTTCGCAACATATCTTCCGTTTACCGTCGGCCCAACATCCGTAGTCCGCTGATGGCTCAACATGTACCGTCGTACTCTGCGCAAACGAGGCAGGCTGGATTCACCCGGGAGGGGACAAACTCGCCATATTCGGAGGTGACGATGAGCAGAGATCCAGGCTCGCCACAAGCTTCGCCTGCACAGTACGATGGCGCGGCTTATGCACTGGCTAGCAGAACCTCTGCAGCAGCTCAAGGCAACGCTCGATTCATCTATGGTCGACCCTACCCGGCGTCACATGCAATGTATGCCCCGCGATCGATGCAAATCAACAACGGTTACATCACTTCCCCCGAGGACAGTCCGTCAATCGTGCAGAGTCCTTACCGACCATATCACATGACAGACCAGAGGGCCTATTACAGCCCCTCCCTCTTGGCGGCACAGACTTATGAAAACACTGGGTACCGTCAAGCTTACGCCATGGCAGAGCAGGTCAACGCCTATCATGCCCCGGGTCAAGATGGACCGTATGTCCTGACGAATGTTCAGTCACGTCCGCTAGGTTATAACCAGCACATCAATCCTGGCATGGAGAATCTGTACTCGGACTTGCGTGACAATAGGGCTGTGCAGGCATCAACCTCCAACTCGGACGAAAACTACAATCCGGCTCCCCCAATGCAGAGGGAGGTCAAGTGTGTCTATCCCGATGCCGAGCGGGTCAAGTCCGACCAAGAGCAGTTTCTTGACGCTCCGCACTATTATGGCCGTGAACAACATAGTCCGATGGACATCAAACAGCACGAAATGACTTATGCTGCGCAAATACAGCAAGCGACATACCAGCAGCACCAAGCTTGTCAACAGGATTACGGATCGGAGGAATACATTCCCGACACTGTCATTCAAGAACAAGTTCACTCCCCGAAGACGCTGCTGACCACTGAAGCTTCACATGAAGCTTAAGGGCAAGCGTCAACGACATGTACAAAGTGTATACGATAAGTGCACAACATGATTGCTTTCGATGTTGTGCCTAAAGTTATCCACTGCGATGTGCTGTTGACCACGAGGCTATTTAGATTAATGCGACATCTGTGTTTGGTTATTTAGATGAATGAAACAAAGCATCTTGTAGACATTTTGATTGTAGTTCGCGCGTCCGTTGAAAGTTTTCAAGCTTGGTAGAAACATGACGGGATCGATTGCCGTATGTGGACAAAAGTGCTACTTCTGGACCAACTTTTATGACCACCGAGATGATTCATGCACAAACGCTATTGTGCTCTTCAGGACATCTCGTGTACCCGTGTACAAGTGTTGCTTGCTACATGCTATTCACAATGACATATTAAATCTGAATCCACACTCCTCAAGTCGTTTGCGAAAAAGTTGGAAACGCACCACGGGTCCACGAGCTCTGACTCGTCTACGAGCGATCGGCATGAATGTCTTGATTTACGATGGCCCGGGGACGAGCAAGGCGTCGCGACTCGGATGTTATGCTTCGTTGAATGCGCTGCTGAGTCCGCGGTACTCTGTGCGTTATGCGTCGCCGGCAGTCATTGTGAATGAGCCGTGGGCGGGGACGACTGCTCTTTTGGTGGTTCCGGGAGGTCGAGATTTACCGTACTGCGATGCGTTGAACGAATCGGCTTCGGGTACTGGCGGAAGCGGCGGCGGTGGGACGCGCAAGATTGAGGAGTATGTTCGTCGTGGAGGGCGGTACTTGGGGTTCTGCGCCGGTGCGTACTTTGCCTCGAAGCAGGTCGAGTTTGAGTTGGGTACGGCGTTGGCTGTGCAAGGGCCCCGGGAACTGGCGCTCTGGCAAGGTACAAGTCGTGGATGCGCGTTTCCGGGATTCGTCTATGACAGCGAGGCTGGTGCGCGAGTGACCAAGGTGAATGTTCATGCTGTTGCCACGAGTATGGATTCTGCCATGGAGAAGCTTGACTTGGATAAAAGCTCCGAGCAAGGCACATCAGTGCTCTCGATCTATTGGAACGGCGGCGGCGTCTTTGTCGATGCAGAGAAAGATTCCAAGGTCGACGTGATAGCATCATACCAGGATAAAGTCGTCGTTGACGGCGGTGCAGCGGCAGTCATCGCCATGTCGACAGGCAAAGGTCGAGTCGTGTTGAGTGCCGTGCATCCAGAAATCAGTCCGGCTACGATGAAGGCAAGTGTGGTCAGTCCTGTCGCACAAACAAGTGTTATGACACAAGAAGGCAAGAGCAGCTCCGAAACATCCACTATTGCGAGAACGAAGCTCAATCCGGCCGCTTCTTCATTTGTCAGTGCAGCCGAGTTGGAGAGTATGCATCAATCACAAAATGAAGATCGTTACAAGTTGCTCGGTATCATGCTTCGGAGCTTGAACCTCGAGATCAATGAGACGCGATATGTGCCGCCGACATTGTCAACCATGTATCTTCTGAGCTACTCGGAGCGTTCGCGGCTTCCTGTCACTAATACATTAAAAGCGCTGGTGACTCACGTCTCTGCGGGCGTCAACTTCATCAAAAGTGATTGTGATACTTTCGGATTGATTAACGAAGACAGCAGACGACTTGACACGAAACCCAGGCACGATGATTGTTTCGAACCACCTGAGGAACAAATCAAGTATGTTTGCATAGCGCGACACTTTCCCGATTTCCCACTCTTTGATGCTCGAAAGTTCTTTGCATTATTACATCGACTACACTATGCTTCGCAAACTCCTTCCAAAAACTACGCAGAACCCTCGCTTGGCACCTCACTATTATATGCAGAGACCGTCACGAGCTCTCAGTCCCTCCTGGACAAGAACTTTTCTTTAGCAAGACATCTACCCAATGGCTTCACCATCTTATGCTCACACCAATTGTCCGGAAGAGGTCGAGGTCAAAACACATGGGTGTCACCCGCGGGAGTGTTGTCTTTTTCTAGCATTCTACATCACGTACCCGTCAAGGGTGAACCAGCAGGAAGCATTGTATTCATCCAGTACCTGCTCTCCCTGGCGATTGCCGAGTCAATCACAAAATTGCGACCCGCTTTAGGCATCAAAATCAAGTGGCCGAATGATGTCTATCTAGAGGTGTTAAATAATCAAAACCACGTCGCGGGAGCGATTGTGGTTGCAGGTAAGACCTATACTAAAGTGTCTGGCTCTTTAATCACTACATCATGGTACGGAGGAAAGTATGTCATGACGCTCGGAGTCGGCATCAATGTCTCCAATCCTCAGCCCACAATCTCCCTCAATTCGTTATTAGCACCAGAAGAGGCGATTTCCTTGGAGGAGCTGTTCGCAACTGTGCTAGTCACATTCTCCGAGCACTATCAACGCTTCGTTGCGGTTAATTGCTCTTTCGCGCCTTTCGAAGATCGTTATTATGCTCTTTGGTTGCACGACAAGCAAGAAGTAAAGCTGGAAGCTAGCGGAGAGACTGGTGTTGTGAAGGGCATCAGCTTGAGAGATGGCACGCTGCGAGTTCAGGGGTCGAAAGGAGAGTTTGGTCTACAGGCTGATGGCAACAGCTTTGACATGATGAAGGGCTTGATAAAGATCAAAAAGTGATGATCATCGGTATGGCTCCAATGTTCTATCGCCCGACCAATATCACGAATAGCCACGCTTTTCGGTTTGTGGATAAAGGTTTCATGTGAACAAAATGTGGAAATCATAACCATTCAGGGGCTTTCCGGTCATCTGCCACAGAAGGGCTTACTGGAGTATAGTGCATACATCTATCCCAACGACTGGCGTGTGTGACGTGTGTCAATCAATACTGTCTTCACTACATTTGTGTACAGTGATGCATAGCTACATTGTTCTTCATCACGATCGGCATGCGGTGATCGTCAATAATTCATGGTCGACATACGTGTCACCACAGTAGTGACATTCATGACATCCGAGAGGCTGCTCAAACACTATAAAAGAGCATGGATGTGGCTCCAAATCTTGAGGCAGCGCTGGGTTGTGCCAAGGTCAACAAGGTATTTCTCAGCGCTATGGTGTCTGTGCACATATTCATCATCAATATAGAATGATGAACAACCACAAAGGTTATCCTTTTGACAGTCGTTTTGATACAGCATGGGTACAGCCACGGTCAAAAGTCAATCATTGCGTAAAGTATAAGAAGGGCAGGAAGAGCACAAAAAACATGAGCGACAAAAACAATCTTCGTCGTTGGTCTTAAATAATGCAGTTCTCAAGACTCCTCCTTTGTGTCGCCAGTGGACTCTACACGGTCTCTGCAGGGCACTTTTCTAGTGGCCAAACCCGTGGCAGGCCAAATCCCGAGATTCACTGCTGCAGAGCAAGCTCGAGCATTCCACGCCTCTCGCGACAACCTTGTCGAAGTACTGATGGCGTGCATCCGGCAACTGGCCGGCAGATTCACAACTGGATCTGTGAACAGACTCCACACTCCGGCACACCACACCCAACCGCGACCTATATCACCGAGACGTCCGAGTTTACGTTTAGAATCAATCAGGACGGACCAAACGACAAGCCGACTACCAACGCAATGATTCTCTGTCAAGACGAACAAGGCAGATTTTTGCGAAGTGAAATTCTTCACTGTCACCTGGAGACTTCCAAATGGGCAGTCCACGTGGCCAAGGACTTCAGAATCAACACTATGGATCCGGTGCCAGTCAAATCAAAGTGCTCGCCCAAATACCCCATCGGTCTCGACCTGGTTCAGCTCGGCGCCAAGGCAAATTGTTGGCCATAGATATCTAGAGATACCTCCAGATTCTGAGAAGCAGTATGGTGCCGCCATCTTAACGGATCTCTAAACACAGTTCAACCAATCATCCGATCAAAATTATACTTTACCTGTGCTTGCTATCTGTTATCCTAAAATTGGCTGTTCTTCTTGCATGATGCCTGCTTCGGAATTGACGAGTTCGTGTTTTCCCGTGATCGACTGGGAAGTAAATCCCTGGGATCGAATTTGTTCCATGCATAGCTACCGTAGTCGATTCTCGAATTGTGTGGAAACCTATCTTGTGACAACCAGTTTCTAGCAATTTCTACAGCCAATTCGGGCTCATCTATAAAAGAGTGCTTACATCCTGTTCGACCAGTACTGTAAATCACAAGAGGTACAAAACAAGACAAGAGCAATAAGCATACATCGGAATAGAGAATGTCAATTTCGCGTTTCTTCAATGACTCGTTCTTCCGAACGCCAAGCATCTTTTCCAATGAGTTTCAGACAATGTTCAACGACTTGGACAGAGTCGCATCGGCCTTTCCACATGTGGGACACTTTGACAGCATCACTACATTCTCACCACGGCTCAAGTTGACGGAGGAGAACAACGAGTACAAGGTCGAGGCCGAGGTCGCTGGATTTCCCAAGGACGCACTCACGATTGATTTCCCAGACTCGAACGTCTTGCGATTGAGCGGCAAGTACGAAGAACATAAATCCGACAACGACAAAACCTCCAACAATGCAGCGACATCTCCGGCTGATGGCGCGGCCAAGAAGGACGGCGTTGAGTCCAGTACTGCGGTGGCAACAACGAGCGGCGAAGCAGAGAAGCAAGTCGCGCACAACGGTCCTCGCGTCTGGCACAATGAAAGGATCTCAAGGTCATTCACGCGATCGATTGCGTTGCCTGCTCACGTCGATACAGATGCCGTCAAGGCTTCACTTGATAATGGCATCTTGTCCATTGTCCTGCCGAAACTCGACAAGGACAAAATTATCAAACGAGTCGAGATTCTGTAACTGATGAAACAGCTTTATTTGGCCTGATAAGAGCCCAGACTGCATACATTCGATTTTTAGCAATAGCAATGGCAACATACTCTTTCCTATCTTTCAATAGCTCTATCTTCTTGGGATGTGTGCTCATCCGGACCATGAGACGGGATGACATGAGAATGGACACGAGTCAAGTCATGAGTGTAGCATGCATGTGGACGCCATATAAAGGATGATCAACGTGTCTTTGCAACGCCGCTGTCACGACTTTGTAAGCATCGCCACATGTTGTCGAGACCTGAGACCTGAGAACAGATTCAGTATTGCAATTGTATGCCATGGTAATCTTGAAACCGCAACCACTCGACAGCCACACGTCAACTGATAACGAAAGATAAACAAGTGTCAAAAGATAGTGGCGTCTGTCTCAAAGTTTAATTAGTTTGGATACATGAAAGAGTGTATATATGCCCAGGGACGATTTTTTAGCGTTCTGTGTCACGAAACTCATTAGTGTAATACAGTCACGATCATGCTTCGGTATATCTCGACTGGTCTGGCTCTTTGTGCGTTCGCGGTCGCTACACAATGCGAGAAACCTCGACTTCCGCGCGTCACGGTCTTTGCCACGGGCGGCACCATCGCCGGAGTGGATAGTTCTGCAACGGCGACGACCGGGTACAAAGCTGGAGTACTGGCTGTAGACACATTGATTGCCGCTGTGCCGGCCATTGCTGCCCTGGCCAATGTGACTGGCATTCAGTACTCGAATCTTGGCAGTCAAGACATCAATTCCACGCTCTTGCTCGGTCTGTCTCAACGCATTGCGGACGTCATCTCGGAGGACAAGACTGATGGTGTCGTCGTGACGCACGGCACAGATACCTTGGAGGAGACGGCCATGTTCCTCGACCTGACGTATAATGGCACTCTTCCGGTTGTCTTGGTGGCGTCTATGAGACCTTCGACGGCATTGAGCGCGGATGGACCATTCAATCTATACGAAGCCGTCGCTCTGGCAGCATCTCCTACTGCAGCGGATCGCGGCGTCATGATCAGCCTCAACGATCGCATCGGATCTGCCATGTATACCACCAAGACCAACACGAGATCGGTAGACACTTTCAAGGCTCTCGAGCAGGGCCATTTAGGTGTATTTCTCGATAAGACTCCTATTTTTTATTACGAGGCCGCCCGATACACGAATAAACCGTACTTTGACATTAGCGAAGTGACAAGTCTACCTACAGTCACTATTCTGTATGGATATCAGGAGATGGATCTGGCACTACTCCTCGCTGCGGCAGAATTCTCGGCTGGCATCATTGTGGCGTGTGTTGGCGACGCATCACTACCTACAAATTGGGTTGACACGGCTGCTAATTTGACGGCGCGCGGAATTCCGATAGTGAGGGCATCTCGCACGGGTCAGTCGTTTGTAGCACCGGACCCGGGATACATCAGTTCGGGCAACTATAATCCACAAAAGGCACGAATTCTACTTCAACTCGGACTACACAAGTATGGTGGTCATGACAGATCTGTCATTCAGAAGCTATTCGATACTACAAACTGAGATTAAAATCATCCTCCAGTTCGACATATTTAATATCGTTGAATTGCACTTATTTGAGAATAAACCCGATAGCTGCAAAGTCATTGTGGTCTGAGATCAATGCGACGAAAGCCTTGATGCCATGCTCACTGTCGAAAGTATGCAAGTGGTCATTTCCCTCCGGCCGGCCACAGACGAGCGGTTTGTTAGCAAAGCTCCATAAGAAAGACATGCCGCAAATTTCTCCGGAATGCTTTCCGCCAGGATTGCAGACCCAGACCTTGACTTCCTTCAACCACCGGCCATTGGCATCCGTGAAGCTTTGGTCATGGCCCGCTGTAGGATTGCCGTACTTGTAAACCTCGTTGACCTTGTAGTACTTGGCTGTAGCGGCACTCATTGCATTGGACCAGTGAGCGTGAGTGACTTCAAGGTAATCAAGTCGTTCGTTGCCCCGACAAGCAATTCTGTCAATCCAAGATCGTGGCGCCCTGAGCATATCAGTCAAATTCTGATCTCTGTATATGAAAAGCTTCAGAACTCACAAATTGACCTCTGCATTTTCCGGCACGACTTTTGTGCCCATGCCGGTACCGATGAACTCGATGTTACCAATTCTGAAAGCTTCAATCGCTACTGGTAGAGGGCTTATGAACAACGATGCCGCGCAGATCAGAAGTAGTCGCAGCATCCTGAAGTTTGTTCCGAAGCCGATGGGTGGGATTGATCCGACTATCCGGATCGTGGGTGCTTTTTATATGGCTGCGCTCTTTCTCAGGGGCTTGATACTGACGATTGAGCACTGTAAACACGACGCTCGCAGCATGCTAGCTGCTCGGTCGGTGCCAATCGTTTGATTGTGTTTGCACAAAATCTTGTGCAGTTCTAGTGCTTTCAGTGATGTAAAGTGGAATTGCATATTAAACCTTGGTGGTTTAACTCGGCGACTTGCTGATTATTGTTTGTCAGTCGCAAGCGATCTGAAGCTTGAGCGGCGACTACATTGAAGGCATCGATGATATGCTCAGGCACAATTTGATAGACTACCTTGTTTGGATATATCTAAATCCACGAAACAGAAAGTGCAATATACATATGAGATCACTCCCAGTCTGTAGTCCCATGGGCTATGATTCTCTGTTCAAGCTCAGGAGATCGAGTTAAATGATCCTTTCAAGGATCTTGTCTAGGATGGGTATGACTTCTATCAACGAACAACAACGAATGAGCACTATGACTGATCTTGAATTGTCCACCTGCAGCTTACTATTGAGTAAACCACCCCATAGCCGAGATCTCGTCCGCACCTGGGAAGTGCAGCGTAACAAAAGCTTTTATGCTGTGGCCGCTCTGAAAAGTGTGTACATTATCAAATCCCTCTTGGCGACCACACACAAGTGCGTCGCTATTGTTGAATTTGAGAGACATGCCACAAACAGCCCCGGAATGTTTTCCACCAGAGTTACAAAGCCAGACCTTGACCTCCTGCAGCCAGCCTCCGTTAGCGTCACGAAACCCTACAGCTTTCCCATTAGATGCATTTCCATAGCGAAGAACTTTTGGAATCTTGGAATGTCTGTTTGTGCCTGGAAAAGTGCTCTGAGACCAATGTGCATGCGTGACTTCGAGATAATCGAGCCGTTCGTTAGCCCTACAAAATACTCTGTCGATGAACGAGCCAGGAACTCTAAATTAATCGTCTTAGTATGGTTGCTGCAGCATAGCCTATGCTCACATACAGCTCATCGATTGGATTGTTCAGAACAGCGCCATTTGAGTTGAACTTGCCGACAAATTCAATTTCACCAAGTCTGTAGGCACTGGCGCTCGCGGAGAGGCTGATGAGCAGGGATGTCAAGCAGGAAAGCACCAGCATCGTTGCAATTTGGCTTACGACGAACGTAGCTCAAGACAGAAGAATCCTGCTTTATACTCTTCCTCCAGCTGGGCTCCTTTCCAAGTGCGATCTGAAATCCGCGTGTCAACTCATCAGGATGAAACACCTGCGGAAATGTTCCGATTGATCATGCTATCATGCAGCTTCCAGACTACAGCCATGTGAAGCCAGTGCGTTCGAGGTGGGTTCTTAGATTTAACACGATATTCTATGCTCGACGTGTTTATATCAGAGGGGTATCAATGCGAAAATTTTGAGCACTGAAACACCACGTTGGGGTTTTCAGTGTGTGTCTCGCAATATCCTGGCTCTATATCATTTGGTAGACCAACCTATAGCCACGATGTCTTTCTTCGGCGACAAAGCAGCAATGAAGGCGTGGACATCGTGTCCATTGCTGAAGGTAGTAGTGATCGGTCGTCCATCTGCACGGCCGCACATGTGTGGTTTCTTGGACGTGCTGAACAAAAAGGACATGCCGCAGACGTGTCCAGCGAATTCACCTCCATGTCCGCAAAGCCATACCTTGATCTCCTTCATATGACCATCGTATGGCCTGACGTAGCCGTGATCGTTGCCCTTGTCAGCGCGACCATACTCATATGTTCTATGAATTTTGAAGGGCCTTCCAGTTGCTGGATTGATCGAATCTGTGATAAAGCTGTGTATGACATGAAGATAGTCGAGTCGTTCATTTCCTCGGCAAGAGATTTCATCAATTTTGGCAGCAGGATTCCTGCACCGATCAGCAACTTCATCAAAAGGCAACAAAGTCGTACAGATGCTTGCTGGGGTTAGTCGTAGTCATGCCTTCTGTCGAACCGTATCCATTCAAGAGAATACCATCCACTGTGATTGCTTGTATCGCCAACGGAAAGCCGAGGACGAAAATCGCCGTCAACCAAGATGATGACCACATATTTGATCTTTAAGAATGCCCGACCTGATTTTGCCAAACCAAGACATTCTTATACCATGTCTTTGCTTCAAACCCTTCAGAAATCAAATTGCGAAGCATTTACATGACGCTAGCACGTGGATCATTTATCCAAAACGATGCTTGTGGTTGTCGACACTCTGACTATCACGAGCTTTATCGCTCCAGCTACTCATGTTTATTGAATCTTCAGACTGTTCGACTCTCATGGCCGTCAAGGCTTGTGCTGAATGTACTTGCCAGTTTCCCGCCAGTCTCACGCTTGCAATTGATGTCGTGCTGGTGTGGTAACTGTTTTGTACATGTGATGGTGCATTCTTGCTCTTGCGTCAAATTGATTGATCTGACAGGCGGCCATGCGCGACGTGGTGTATCAGTTTGAAACAACCGAATGACAAGAGACAACGATAAGATGAATGACTTAGGTGCTTCCCAGAGTGCGAGGGATATGCTGAAGCAGATTCTCGTGGTACTTTAACAACTTGAAAATCCCTAATTTTAGAGCTTCAGCAACCATATTTAACGTGGGAAGGCGCACTCTCCGAAGTCACATATTTCAAATGTTGATCAAGCTCATCTGATTTGCTTGAATCCGTTGTCGAGTGTCTAACACGAAGTAGTGCCTTTGGCCGCACACTTTATCGCAAATATGGGCAGCACTACTGCAGTATAGCATTGTAAATTCCATAAAATATAGTCAAATCACGAATCCACGACCTTGGCTCGTCTATCACTATTCTGCAATCGGTTTATGTCGGCCGAATCATAAGCTTCATCCTCGACGACCCTCCTGTGCGATGGCAGTGGAGCAACTGATGCTTTGAGTCGTGCGTAGGCTGCTCGAAAGAAAGCGTGACTAACTGCCGGCGGGTGGAGCTCCCCTTCCACGTCTGCGTCATTGTCCATCTCATCCCAACCCGTTGACAGCACTGTGGAGACTGTCGCAACGGCTCTGGCAACATGGCCAGACATCAGGGGTATATCGCAACATGGTTCTAGAAAGGAAAGAAATCCAGACACTGTATTCTTGACTTGGTCTCAGCAATGACGATATCGGCGAAAGAGATTAACGACATGTCCGGGCTCCATGCCATAGTGACTGGTGCTGGCACTGGTATCGGACTCATGATTGCCCGAACCTATGTTTCTCATGGCGCCACAGTATATCTGGTAGGCCGTCGGCAGGAAAAGCTCCAGGAAGCTTTAGAGTCCATTGAAGAACTGAGAGGCCCCGGCAAGGCAATTGTTCTGCCGGGCGATGTTTCTACAAAAGAGGGTCATACGAAACTACTGGCAGACTATCAAGCAGCATCCGCACAGGACCATCTCGATATCTTGGTTTGTAATGCCGGCATATATCGAGGAGAGCCCAAGCAATGGTCACCCACACTCTCAGTAGACGAAATGTCTGCTCAGTTCCTGTCGTCAGATGTCGAGGGCTGGGCGGAAACAGCGAATGTGAACACTACTGCTCAATATTTCCTCATTGGCCGTTTCATTCCACTTTTGGCCACGGCAAAGGATGGTAACGTCGTCATCACTTCTTCCATTGCCGGCGTACATTATTCTCCCACCAGCAGTAACCCGTCTTATTCAGCATCGAAGGCAGCCATTAATCATCTTGTGAAGCTGATGGCGAATCGCTTGTCGCCTTTATACATTCGAGTTAACGCCATTGCTCCCGGAATGTTTCCGAGCGAGATGAATAATGCTGCATCTCAGAAGAGATTGGCTCCGGCCGTACAAAAGATCCCAGCCAAGAGGCTTGGGAATGAGAGAGATATGGGACAGGCTGCATTGTTCTTGGGCATGTGCCATTATTGTGATGGCCAGATTCTTGTCGTAGATGGCGGCAGGTCTTTGGCTGCCAATGGACAGTGAGACATAGTGGTGCACAAATAAATCCACACGACTCACTCATATGTCTGACACAAATTCCCCTCTCCCTCAAGCTATCGCCTATTTTGTCCGTCAGCCTGATTTGACCAGACCTCCGTGCCATCTTCTCACCATGGACTATCAAGATTAATCGTTTGTGAGCAAGACAAAGGGAGTTACAATATTGTTTTCTTGAAAGATAAAATAGAGTGCCCCCCTGACACCTGTCTAGCTGTACTTCATACGCCGACACCAGCTAGAACGAGCTGCCAACATCTTTTCGAGCTCATCAAGTACGCTAACCGAGTCCAGCATGATCTGCTACAAGAGGGATTCTGCCGTTGATAGAAAGTCCCTGAGCGATAAAAACAAGTAATGCACAGACTCAGCAGCTACCGCTGCAGCCGAAATGACCTGCAAAGGAGAAGACTGACTGTGTCACATGCATCCGCGGCTAATATTGTAACTCGAAGTCAAGGAAAGTAAATTCGAACTCTAGCCAAATTCCAGTTGACCGATAGAGGAAATACTCATGTCGATCACTGCGAAAGTGCGGGGTACAGATCCCACGTGCTTCACTTCGGCAAAAGATATCAAAGTGCCGAACCAATCGGATTCACTCATCTGCCGATGCCTGTCGATCTTATCCTGTTGACTATTGAACCAAGTGTGTAGACGTTCCGGGGAAATGTTAACACAGATGGCGGAAGCCCTGTGCGACTACTTTTTAGTGCAACAACGTGTCGTTGAGGTGTATAGATCTGCACAGACATGGTCGACATGGATATAAAGTCTCGTGCAGGGCCGCCGATGTTGAGAAAGCTATTCATCCCCAAGACGCATCTACATTCTCGCCTTACAGCTGCAGTATGAGATTTACTGCCATTGCAGCCAGCGTCCTCGCATCGACAGCGGTCGCAGCACCTCTCGACCGACGCGATACTGGCAAAGTCACTGTGTCGCAATCAGAATTCAACGACCTCGTGCGATATGCCAAATTTGCATCAGCAGCTCTCGCCACTGGTTGTACAACCATTTATGGTGCCACGAAGATCAAGGATGTCGCCGATGAAGTGACGTCTACTGAGGGATACGTCGCTCGGGACGATACATCCAAGCAAATCATCGTCGCATTGCGAGGCACTTCTAGCATTGTCGATGTGTTGACCGACGCGGCCACAACATTGGTCAAGTGCACCGGTACTGGTATACCCTATCCATCTGATGCTCTTTGTCATGCCGGTTTCATGGGTTCCTACAACTCAGTCGAAGCTGTCTTCCTTTCGACGGTTGCCGATCAGGTGGCTGCCTACCCGAGCTACAGCATCCTGGTCACCGGACATTCTCTTGGTGGTGGACTCGCATCTTTTGCCGCTCTCTCGATGCTGTACAACTTCCCCAATAACCCGACAACCGCCTACTCCTTTGGTCAACCACGTTCCGGCGACAAAAAGTACGCAGCCTTCCACGATAAATCGTTTCCAAACACGAGCGGGCCAGGTACCTTTTATCGCGGCGTTCATACCACGGACGGCGTTCCACAAGTTATTCGCCAGGGCTCACAAGGTGACATTATCACTACTGCCACAGGACTCATCCTACCGACCAACAACCCGGCCGCGACATCTGGATATTGGCATCACGGTAAAGAGGTATGGCAGTTCCAGGAACCGGCAACTGCTGCCGACACAGTGCAATGCGCTGGTGAGGAGAATCCAAACTGTCAAGATTCCGTGTACATTTTCGCCCCTGTTTTGGGCATCAATCAAGAGCATCTTACTTATTTCGGGGTTGATATGACAGGCATCATGTGCCCCGCGAGTTAGCGATCGGCCAATACAGTTTTGCGGCTGACTGTGCCTTTCATATGTACTCGAGAACGATATGTCATCATGAGTTTCTTTAGGATTTTACCACCTTTTGTCAAGAAAAGCATAGTCCGACCTTGCCTTCACTCTTGTGATATGTCTGGCTGGACTGAGTTGAGTCCTGTCCGCGAGTACTGATCGCGGACAGGAGTTCCTGCTTCAAGGCACAAACTTGTTGACGGCACTCTCAAAATCATGCTGGAGCTTCGTCTGAACATAGTTTTTGGCATACTCGCCGAATTGCAAGAATCTGAAATGTCCATCCACATCTGTCAAGGACAACGCAGTAAGAACGACCGTATAGAACTTTGCATGTCAGCTTAACAATTTTGAATACTTCGATCCCACTTGCTCCGTCTTTCTATTCAAGCCATCTCACACCTGCGTGCTGGTAGAGAGATAGTAATGCGCGACACTTTCAACTTGAGCAATACCTAGCTGCAAGCATCTTTCCTGCGAGTTGAGCGAGCATAGAATGTCGTGACATTTGATCATGCCATTTCAGGGCTCATTCTCTGTAGTCCTTATCGAATCGTTACTGTCTGTTGATTCAAAATTCATGAATGGAGCAGTAAAATCGCACAGGAACAAAGGACACAGCCCGCGTCATAACATCTCTCAACACTTTCAATTCACTGTGGAGTTCAACGCTCCAGTTGTCATAATTGAGTCGAAGAGCGTAATCCGGGTTTGGCAATGTCGGAAGCGTAAGATACGGGTTGTACTTTGTAAGAGCTAGGTCATATTGCCATGGTCGCTGTTTGGTTGAAATCATCCCTTGTGAAGAAACTATGGGTAGTTTTTTACCAGCTAGAAAAGACCCTACTGTTAAGGCACGATCACCGCACTGGCAATCAGCTTGCTTGCTGACCCTTGCACAGCCTGGACAACTGACCTCGAGTATGACAACTGACCTCGGGTATGGTATAGGGGATTTTAATGGACTGCGTGGGTTAGGGTTTGCCTCGAACTCTAGATCTCCACCTTAAAGTCGTGCCACGTGTGCCAAATTCTCTTCTGAGAAGCCAGACTCCCTCCACACAAGCACATTCCAATTTTTAGCGCGCATTGCAGGTTTGCGATGCATCGCAAACTGCCAGTTTCCCAAACCTTGCCTGTGCCCACCAGCGGGGAGTTTTCCGTAGTTAGGTATTGTCTCCGCATATTGCTGTGATGCTGTAAGCCATTCCAGTAGCTTTCCATAGGTCTCAGGAAACGTTGACAATGTTGTGTTTGTCTCCTACCCCTATTCAACGGCCGTTCGTCCTGCTAAAATTTCAAAACACCCCCTCTGATTGGCTCAAAGGGTCTGTATAACTCGTACCCTTATCGATGGTGGCTAGACATGGCCGACCGGGCCGTATTTTAACCGGAAAACGGTCGCCACGGTGCTCGCCGGCTTCACCGTACCGGAAATGAATCACGGTCCAGATCTACCGGACTTGACCGTACCGGAAAAGGAATCCGCCGGCTTCTGACCGGACCGGAGTGCTTCTCCTGGTGCTGTCCCGGTGCACACCTTTCAAATGGTTAGGAAGGATGACATAGCGCACTTCCAGGATCTGCTTAAGTGTGCAATGTCATTCTGAAAAGTAACCTACAAACGCTTTACTCATCTTCCTCCTCGTCGGTCTGCTCCGCCTTGTTGAAGCTCTCCTCACTATCGCCAGTGTAGATGGATTTCCCATCACCATCACTCTGATCTTCTCCTGCTAGCCTCTGTGCTTGTGCAGGCAAGCCAGCTGCTAGTACAGAATCCATCTGCGCTGTGAATTCTGCCATTGCTGCTGCTACACTTTGTCGAACAGTTGTATCGTCGTCTTCGCCATCTACCATGACCACCCATCCTTGGTCGTTATCCCAGTATTCTAGGAACTCTAGGCCTAGACCCTCGCGAACCTCTCTCAGTAACATTCTATCATGCTCGTTGTACTGATCCTCAAGGCCAAGAAGAAACTGTCGGAAGGCTGCCTCGTCCAAATAGATGGCGTAAGTCAG
>DF819304.1:4420-42626 GCA_000836175.1 Taphrina flavorubra JCM 22207 | reverse complement strand
CGAGGGAATTTCGCAATGGTCTGTTCATTGCATAATGCATATACGCCTCGCGATCGCCCGGGTCCGTCATCAGACTCAATAGAATAGAGTCATCTATCATTGCTTGCGCAAGTTGAGCACCGCGATGGGAAGAATTCTCGATTCGTGCCATCGAACCCGAAAACCTCGCCACGACGTTTGGAGATGCTGTTACTTCATAATAACAAGGTTGCAGCTGTACCGAGTATGCGAGTAGTTCTTACAAGGCGTGACCTGTTAGGCAGTAGCTACGCGCCTGCCTCATCACACGACAAATGTATTGTTGTTCCCTTTCGTGGCCTTTGAGCCCCTTACGAGCCTTTTTGCGCCCTTCGGAGAGCACTCCGCCACCAGGAAAGTCAGTATATATATGTTCACACAGAAAAAAGATGAAACAAGCACACATGCTCACTAGGCATCTTCGATAGTCTGTTTGCGAGCGTAGTGACGAGCGATTGTCCTCATTGCAGCTCTGACTTGCAATCCATACTCTTCCCATGAAGCCTTACCCACTACACTGACTATTGCTGTATAGCTGGTAAGCTTCAGATAGCAAAACACACTAAATAGGGGCAGATAATTGGACACCACATACGGGAAGGCGTACCTGAGTCGGCTAGCGCCATCTGAGTCGGGTACTAATGGAAGGCGGTAGCCGACTCAGGTGTAGCGTATTACCGTTTTTGTGGAGACTGGCGCAAGATTCGCGTGCACGAATCAGAAGCGAGGGAATTTTGCGCTGAGCAGATTTGGAATTCTGCAGATGGGAATTCGCTTCCCCCGCTGCCCGCGCAACCTGCCAAGAAGTGACAATGCATCACAAACACAAAAAAACGTTCGCTTAGTGTTTCAACCCACCGGACGGGCGGTGCAGAGTGGCTGTTCTTCAGAGGACACACGCTTGCTTATATCTATGGCCTCTGGTAGGTCATGGTTGATCGAAGAGATCTAGACAGGCAAGAAAGATATCGCAAGTCGATAGGTCGCCCATTAAAGCCTTGAAAGTCCCTAGCACATCACGCGGTATGGCCACTTCCCCAATGTACTCCGAGGACCCCAAGCACATGACCAAGCACTATGAGACGGCGGCCATTGAGCCGATGGATGAAGCACGTCTGGGCTTCAGCAGCAGCAGCGAGAGCAAGGAAGGCGGTCTGCTGAGGTACCGCACGCACGGGTCGGTACGTCTCAACAATGCCACCACGGGTGAAATCATCTTGATCCCGACGCCGACCAAGAATCCAAATGATCCATTGAACTGGAGCTACGGCAGAAAGATGTACGTGACCATACTGGCGTGTCTGGCCGTCTTTACTTGCAACTTTCTCGCCGCCGGACCGACCGTCATCATCGTCAAGGTCGCGCTGCAGTACGGCACAAAGGAGACGGTGCCGGGCAAGATTGCGCAAGTGGCATACTTCTTCACCGGTGCGGCACTCTGCCAGGGTATCGGCATCATGCTCTGGAACCCGCTCATCAACAAGTTTGGCAGACGACCCATCTACGTCTCCAGCTTTGCACTCTACTTTATCGCCGCCATCTGGGGAGCCTGTGCCAAGACGTATGGTGCGGAACTGGCATCGCGACTAGTGCTCGGTCTGGCGGCCGGTGCGGGCGAGTCGCTCGCTCCACTGACCATCGCTGACATTTGGTTCCTACATGAGCGCGGCTCGTCCATGGCCACCTACAATTGTTTCCTGTCGCTCGGCGTGGCCATTGGAACATTTATCGACGGCATGTTCTCGAGGTCGGTGCACGGCACATATCAAAACATGCTCTTCCTCGGCGCCGGCCTCATCGGTCTCGTGCTCTTGCTCGTCATCTTCACCTTTCCGGAGACGAGTTTTCGACGTCTCCAGAATGAGCAGCACAATGATGAAGGCGCGTCCGTCAAGAAAGACTCTTACGTCCAGTCCCTGCGTATCTACAGTGGCACCTACACACAAGAGTCGGTGCTCAAGATGCTACTCCGTCCTTGCGGTGTGGTGCTCTTGCCTCCTGTCCTGTGGGCTACCCTCGTCTTTTCCGGTACAGTCGGATTTGTCGTCGCGGTGACGAGTAATATCGCCGTGGCCTATGGCTCACCACCCTGGAACTTTGTCGGCTGGCAAGTCGGTCTCCTGAATCTTGGGGGTGCCGTAGGCGGTCTCCTCGGTATTTTCTTTGGTGGCAAGATCTCGGACATTGTCGCCAATTGGGGCACGCGACGAAATGGCGGCATTCGGGAGCCGGAGATGAGGTTGCCGGCAATGATGATCTCCGTCATCACTTGTCCCATCGGTATCGCGCTGTACGGCATTGGCGTCCAGCATGGATTGACTTGCTGGACCGCCGTTGTCTCGAGCGGGATGATTTCCTTCTCGATTGTCCAGGGCACAAATGTCGCCTTGGTGTATGTGATTGATTGCTATAAACCTATCGCCGGAGAGTGCATCACCGCATTGCTCGGATTCAAGGCAATGGTCGGCTTCCTGCTCTCCTTCTACACCAATACCTGGGCCTTTGAGAGCGGTTATCAGAATGCTTTTGGTGAGATGGCCGCCATTTCCGCCATCCTCTTACTGGGATGGATACCTTTCTACATCTGGGGTCAGCGAATAAGACGAGCAGCCTGGAAGATGTCCATGTTCAAGTGGATTCAGTGGAACGATGATCGAGAAACGAATGAGTAGACGAGTGGTTGAAATGTATTGACACACCTCAAGTGTTGGATTCTATATAGTGATTCAGTTGTGCTGTCACAACCACAACCTATGCCTTTTATCAGTATATAGTTCTTTGTAGTGATTGACTTTGATTGCACGATGAAACAAAAGTGCCGAATCAAGTGTGATTTCAAAAGCGAAGTTGTGTATATATGCTATCTCTATTTCATGAGTATCAATTCGAGTACATATACTAACAGTTTCGAGGCATTAATTTGTCGTGTGATAATAATTTACAAATCATATAATATAAGTCTCATGCAAACCCATTCTTTGGCACAATTTCGATCCAATACCCATCGGGGTCGGCGATGAACCCAATCTTTGTATACACATGATTCATGAATCCCGCACCCGGCAAGACACTCTCGTCCGTCAACACGAGTGCGCGGGGATGTCTCTCGCCCACGTCCTTGATGATGGTGGCTCCCATTTCTCGAAACCGGCGCATGGCCGCGGACACATCTGGTACTGAGAGACCCAAGTGCCCGAATCCCAAGTTTCCGTGCTCATTGCCGCCCATTATGGTGAAATTTGGATCTTTCTCGGTCCCGTGAAGGTGAATCAGTTCAATCAGTCCTTGATCCGATTGCATGCTTGCCATCCTACTCTGTGGTGTGTCCCCCGGCTTGGGATAACTCATGTAGTAAATCGAAAAAGGGCCAGTATTGAATTTCATGAGATTACGTAGTCCAAGGACATTTTCATAGAATGGTATCGAAATTTTCGGGTCTTTGATGCGATACATCAGGTGATTGACCACGTAGCCAGTGGTTTCTGGCGGTTGTTGCGCGAGATGCGCTTCCGTGGGTGGCATGGGGTGTGGATCCACTTGATCATAATCGAAGCGATTCCGTTCGTCAGACATCTAGTCTGTACCTTCTAATTCAAGTCCAGTATTCTTTTGAGACTAAAGTCGAACGATACTGTGTCTCGTGAGTTGAATCCAATTTCCGTAATGGCATATACAGGCTCCACTCGTGTGCTCAGTTGTGGTCTTGCGATAAACTTTTCTCCGCTACGGTGTCGCCCACCGGGTGGCTTCATCTGGAGAAAAGTTACCAACATTCTGGAGCATGTGGAGCCGTTTGTCAGTCCTGCCTGAGAACAGTTGGGAACTCTACTTGTGCTTATCATCTGTTGATTCGAGTAGATCGACGGCGTGTGGTCTATGCTTGTATAGCCGTGGCCGACGTTGCTTCAGATATGAGTACATTGGCAGACAGAGTTTGCATTGTGAGCGGCTCTTCTTCCGGCATAGGAGCCTCGATATGTCGTGAATTGGCAGATAAGGGAGCGACTGTAGTGGTGAACTATCCTTTTGCATCACTCAAGTCCGAGGCACAAGGAGTACTGGACTCTTGTGACGGAAAAGGCATTATTGTCGAAGCTGATTTGAGCACGGTGGAAGGTCCAAAGGCATTGATTGATGCCACCGTCAAGAAATACGGGGACATCTATTGTCTTGTGAACAATGCTGCGCTTGCAGTGAACAAGACACTAGAAGATTCTACGCTCGAAGACTTTGAGCACTTGGTCAATCTCAATGGACGAGGCGTCTTTCTACTAACAAAACTGGCTCTCCCTCACTTGACGCGACCATCGAGAATCATCAACATTGTGTCTGCTACCTCGAGGGGCGCACCACCTTTACAGACCATTTACTCTGGCACGAAAGGCATGGTCGACTGTTTCACAAAAGTATGGGCGAAAGAACTCCCGCCAAAATACGGATGTACAGTGAACGCAGTGTCACCTGGTCCAACGATGACTGCAGGCTTTGCTGCCGCTGGAGAAGAGGCAATGAAGGTCCTGCAGAGCACGATCGATATGACGCCGGTGGAAAAGAGATTGGGACAACCAGAGGAAATTGCTTACGCTGTTGGAGTGCTCGCGGATGAAAAAGCTCGGTGGATGAATGGTGTTCATTTGCACGTCAATGGAGGTCTTCTCGTAGACTCATAAACAGACTATATGAGATGATATAATTTGTACAAAGAATGGCATTATTCTATAGCTTGGAAGTTTGACGCTGTTTGCGTGCCACACGGTCGCTGCCATACAAGCTGGCGACCCACCAATCGCTAAGAAAGGTAGGAAGGTAGTACATGAGCGAAAACTTCCAAGTAGTCGCTCCAGTAGTCAAGTATCGAGGCGGATTGCTGCTCAAAGCATTCTTTACGACTTCCTTGGCCAGTTGTTCAGCCGTGGTACTATTCTGCTGACTGGTGTTGGCCCGCGCAATGATCTTGTCGAGAACACTTTCATAGTGTACTGTCGTGGGCGTCAGTCTCTCCATGTTGGCAACGCCAATGAGTGATTTGATGGCGCCAGGAGCGACAATCATAACCTTGACGCCAAAGTTTTTGAGCTCAAGAGACATGACGTCCGACAGTGAGTGTATAGTAGCTTTTGTGGCACTGTATATCCCACCCCACGGAGTGGCCTTGTACGCTACCATGCTGCCAATATTCACCACGAGACCACTTTCTTGCTTGATCATGTGAGGCACGACTGCCTGAGTCGTCGCCAACAATCCAAAAACATTGGTCTCAAATGCCGCTCTGACGCCGTCCATGTCTGCTTCGATGACAGGTGCGACGAATCCTTGACCTGCGTTATTGACAAGCACATCTATACGTGATGCCTCCTTTATGATTGTTGCCACGGCGGCATCTATCGACTCTTTACGAGTCACATCTAGAGTTACCTTTCTGATTGCTTGGTCAAGTCCTGTAATCTTGTCAGTGTTGCGTGCTGAAGCGTAGACCTTGCAGCCTGCAAGATGAAATTGTCTAGCCAATTCGTGTCCGATCCCTCCAGCCGAACATCCCGTGACCAGAACAACTCGAGCATTCATTCTGCTTGATGGGATTCTCAATGACCGATCTATTCACGGCGACAGCATCCTACCGAGAGCTATCTAGAGATGCATATAGCTTGCATGGTTGATGCCATGCACCGTATTTTCCGAGATGAAGTAGTGGTAACCCACCGGCACTAAAAGTTGGTAGCACAATTCACCACCCGGCCCCGCGTTAATGCTTGGCATTCCATTGGCACATTGTGTCTCACATCGATCATTACGGGCATAGAATCGTGTATTGAATTGTGTGCCCAAGCACAGCTTCAAGTATGACTGTTATTATCATATCGACACAAATTTACATGGAATAAGTCAGAATTAGAAAAACAAACAATGACCCGCATGCTACGGCTACAAACTGATTGTGACTAATTTGACAAAACAAGCTGATTTCGCTCGATCCAGTCTTGTACACCGTTATAACCGTAGTTATATTCTGAGAACTTGGCAGCATCGAGTGGCGTTTGTACTTGACCATCCCTCTGTGTCTTGACACCAAGGGCAATTTGCCTTGAATAGCCCTGTATACGTGAAGCCCGCTCGAGTCTGACGAGCTCAAGGTTTTTGAGTGCTTGAGGCACAGTCTCACGCGTGCGACCCTTGAGAACATATGCCAGTGCTTCTGCGTCCTCGATAGCTTGACCTCCACCTTGTCCTTGATGGGGCAGCATGGCGTGTGCTGCGTCTCCTACGATACATGTACGACCTTTCACCCAAGTATCGAGCGGCGACCTATCGTTCAGTTGCCATAAACCACAAGAACCCGAAGCCGCCAAGAGCTCCAGAATATCGGGGTCGAATCCCTTGAATGATTGGATGAGATGCGTCAAGTCACCGTCAGAGCTCCAGGACTCGACACTCTTTTCATGCAGGACAGAATCTGGAATCATGGCCACGATGTTGAGCAGGGTCATGTTTCGACAACAATATGCCACGATTCTTCGATCTCCGGCCAGCCAGACTGTCAGCCCGCCTTGCAACAGAGATTGGAACTTTTCCGGAATCTTGTCTGCCGGAATGAGCGTGCGATATGCTGAGTGCCCTGATGGCTCTGCTGGTAATTGTTTCCCCAGGACGAAATCTCGGACTATAGAATGAATGCCATCCGCTCCGACGATGACATCGCCAGAGATGGTTGCTCCTCCCTCCAGAGTCACAGTCGCTTCCTCGCAATTGATGTCCTGCACCTTTTTCCCGCACAGAAGCTCCGCCGCATTGTCCCCCTCAGTCGCCAATCTTTTGAGCTCGTTGTGAAGGTCGACGCGATGATTCAGCAGCCACGGTCCGCCAAATTTTTCCCTCGCATTTATGGGAAACTCGAGCAGCGTCTCGTTTTGTGCATTGCGCTCAATCACGCGCGTAACCTCAACGGAGCCGACTCGTCTTGGATCGAGTCCCCATTTGAGGGCAATCTTGGACGCATTCGGACCCAGATGAATGGCTGCTCCAGTCTCTGACTTGAGCCGGCTCTTCTCAACTATAGTGACCTTGTGATCTTCCTTGAGTGCGATCGCACTGGCCAGTCCTGCTATGCCTGCACCGACAATGATGATGTGCATCTTGTGGATCCCTATTGGGCAGAGGGCACGAAAGGGTCTCGTTGAGCAGCAAATCCTACTGCTTAAAGTTTGGTTACTCAAGAACAAGTCAAGAGATTTTCGATTGTTAACGTTGTACAACATATCTGACAGTACTCGTAGTAGATATTCCTTGCCGGTGGAGGCGCGACCCTGTCCCCGCAATTTTGTGGGGTAGTATTCCAGGGATTCTCCAGATGCCGCGAACTCGGCTCCAGTGGCAGAGCAAGTAATCGAAACACCGAGTGTGAACATGGATGCGTCAATTACAGGGTCGTGTTAGCAAGGATCGATACAGTGTGGTATGACCCATGCACGTTTGCGTGCCAATTTCGGGCTGCTTTGACGGGCACGAGTCGGATGGTCATACACGGGACTTTTGTCCATATCAACAAAATTTATAGACTACAATGGTGACGATGAATCTATCTGACATAAACTTGGTAAGCTTTGTAGACGGCAAACAAGAGACCCAAGACACCGCCAGCGGCGCTCAAAGCCACGGTTCCCATCATCACTTTGATACCTTGCACGAAGAAATCGGTCCTTGCACCTTCTCTCTGCTTGATTAGCCGCAATTGTGCTTCCTTCACAAATTGTTGGACAGAAGCCAACTCGCCATAGCCTCTTGCGGCTTGGAAGGCGATGTCCTCAGGAGTAGCATGAGAGTATTCTCCAGCGCGAGAAAACATTGAAGATGGATAACGGTCCACAATGTCTGATTTGCCATAAATTGGCAGGGCTCCGATGAGCAGACCCATGGGAATGTAGTTGACATATGTATTGACAGACTTAATGAATTGAGACAGATACTTTGCGGCTTCGGACGAAGCGAACAAGTATTTTGCACCACTCAATTGGTTGCCCAGGATTCCGTTACAGGTGTCGATTGCATCATCCAAGGAAGACACTTTCTGAATCGCTATGACGGGGCCTCTCGGAGCAGGAAGGGCTGTAGAGCTGGATATGTTTCCTATAATAGTAATGCCCATACGTCTTTGTTTTCTATCGATCAGTCCTCGTATTGTGGGACCACTGTCTTCGAGATTCGTATTGTCGATGAAGTCTACAGCCTTGGCAAAAGTCCCAGGCGCAAGCTGTTCGGCTGGTAATTTAGCTGCAGCATTTATCAGTGCCGTAGTGAATGCATCTGCAATGTATTCGTGTACAAGAATGATAGTTGGTGCAGCATAGCTTTGACCTGCATTGAACGTCTTGCTGGCTATGATTTGACGAGCGGATATCTCAGCATTGGCTGTACGATCGATAATGGCGCAACAAGGTCCAGAGTAGCATTCGATGACCTTGGTCGTTGATCCATTTTCGAAGAGCGCTTTTTTCAAGGTCCGAACTGATTCGGCCTCAGCACTATGTACCAGCAGTGTATCGATATGGAATCGCTCTGGTAATTTAGTAGGAGTTTCATGTAACACGACAAAGGAGTCCTGATCCAGGGGTTTTATGACTTCCGACAGGAGTTCTACGATTTCCGCGTTCTGTACGGCAGGACTCAGTATGCTGGTATTGCCAGCTGCGATGGCAGAACTGAGTGGTGCGAGAGCATTATAAAATGGGTTGACTGTAGAGTCAAAAACGATAAGAACTGTTCCTACGGGCACAAAAACAGTGCTCTCAGAAGCGCGAGACACATTCTTCTTGTCAAGTTGATTGAAATGCGCTTCGATGGCCTTGAGAATTTGTGCAACCTCAGCATAAGCATGCACCGGGGAACTACCACTTGCACGACCGAGACTTGCAACAATCTTTGAGGACAACTGTTTGACGGATCTGTGCAGCTGTGTGAGCATCTTGCGTCTGTAGATGATGTTTTCACACCGACCATCAGTTCTGGTTGAGTCGATGCGTTTGTAGACATCTTCTATGGCAACCATTTTGACCGGATCAAAAACGTCTATAATTGATGATCTATAGACCGCGAATCGGATGATTATCGATGTTCTCCGTCTCCGGGACAATGTTGCAATTATGTTATATTCGAGTAACGTACAATATCAATCATAATGGGAGCTATCTAGCTAAGCGACACCCCGCCCACCTTCTCCATAGGAAAATCATCGCCCACCGCCTCCGCTCTCGCTTCTCCGCAGACGCACTTCAAAGCACAAACACACGCCCGGCGGGCTCTCGCTGGCACTAGTCCATGCTTCCGTGATATGCGTACGGTCAGTTCCGTTGACAATTTCCAGTAGAAAAACAAGCGAGACGTTCGCGCGCTAGGGAATCAACGCTTCTGTAATCTTCGAAGCAAGTCGTATAGGCATGTCATCGCGCATACAAACCATTACTGGCAATTCAGTCACCACAGATTCTACACATGGCGTGCTGAAATTGCTTGCGGGATATGACTTACACACGACGGGTGAACATGAACCCGATCAGAGTCTACACAATGCAGATAACATAGTGGATGACTCCCCAGAAGAATCGCAAACTGATCGGGAAGCCGAGAGCATTCAACAGACAAGTCAGAATCCGGATTGGTGGCCTAGCAACTATAATCGCATGCCGCCTCATCGTCCCGTAAATCACAATTTGGACAGATCTCAGCGGCCGGCCGGCAACAGCGCCTTTGAGTGGTACTTTATCAATGGAATGCTGAGCGGAGTCTGCGCAGTCAGCGGTACTAGCAAGCTCTGGAGAGCCACTGCTGGGCGTCTAGCTCCAAAAATTTTCCACTATGAAATTGGCGGACAGTGGTGAGAACATCATCAGTGCTCGAAACTTTTGTGAATTTCTTCGTACGATGGGATTATTTAGAGTAGCGTTTCATGTACGTATATCTCGTCTATACGCCCAAACACAAGGTGTTTGTTTTCGAAACAAATATTTGACCTGGTTTGGTGCAAAGACGAGTGGTGTCATTGGACAATCATATGACGCGGGCATGCTTATCAATAAAATCAACTTAAACTAGCATTGATTGTATATGTTTGCTTCATCCCAGGAAGAGTCATAAAGTGGATCCAACTCAGTTTGCATCACCCAGCACAGATACCCACATGAAAGAATTGTATTCAACTCGGAGGAGCAAACATGACTGACTACAGATATTTACTACTCATTCGTGGCAGACCGAGGGTTATGCGATGATGCTACTAATCTACAACTGGAATCCTGGATCGTCTAATGATTTGCCATTGACATGCGGAGGCTTGGCATCAATCAACACGAATGCTATGCGTGCCCATTCATCCGACTTGTTGACCCAAGCATGAATCGTACCCCGCTGTACCACCGTGTCACCGGGACGAATTTCTACCTCCACGCCATCGTCAAGCACCATCCACAATTTTCCGGAAATCGGTATGCCGTAGTCGAGAGAGACGGTCCTGTGCATCGGAGACGTGCTGTGAGGTGCCTAAAATCTGGTTGAGCTCGCTTGTTCTACCAGGGGTTTTGTTTATGGACATACCATGTCAACCACACGACAGAGCGAGCCTCCCGGGCTATGTACTTCTCCTCTGCGCTCAGGCGTTACTTCATCGAGATCAGAGGGAAATGTAGTCGTCTTCCAGACAAAATGAAACTCTGCGTCTTTGTCTTTCGACTGAAAATGCGGGCATTCTTCAATATTGTAAAGTGCTTTTGCCTTGTCGTTGTGTTTCGTCACGATTCTCCTGGCCGGAGGAAAACTGTTCGTGTCCATGAATGGGACTCCAAGTAGCGCTGTAGACTATCGTGATCGACCTTGACACAAACTCAATCTTGTGCTGTATTGGCTCGTTCTTGTGTACCTGTAGCTACTGCAGCTACAGATTTGTGCCATCTGCACAAGTTTTCAAATCCCGGTGGGATGAAAATTGTGGAGCCTTTCTCCACCCCATTGATTTTGCTTAGTGTATGACAAGATGCAGCGGCAGATAGAGGTCAGCGAGTAGCAAGTGGATTATAAGACAGCTTGGGAAGGAGTTTAGTCCGTCAAAAGTCGATATCGCCTAGCAATCCACCTGCCTTTGCTGAATTATGTCTTGGATCAAAGCTCCCCAAGTTGACGCTACTTCGGGCAAGACTGCCGAGTCCACTGCAGTGCGTACTATAGTTGAAAATGCCATCAAAGACATTCGCACACGAGGTGACAGCGCCGTCAGAGAATTCTCGGAGAAGTTTGATAAGTGGTCACCTAAATCGTTCAAGTTGTCCAAAGCAGAACTTGAGGATGTCATACGGGCAGTACCCAAGCAGACTATCGACGACATCAAGGAAGTACAGAAAAATGTAAGGCAATTTGCGGAATTGCAACGCAAGAGCATCACAGACTTCGAAGCAGAAGTGCAACCTGGAGTTTTCCTGGGTCAAAAGAACATTCCCATTGATGCAGTCGGGTGTTACATACCCGGAGGACGTTATCCTTTGCTTGCGAGTGCTCATATGACCATCATCACCGCAAAAGTGGCCGGCGTTCGAAAAGTGGTTGCGTGCACGCCGCCCATTCAGGGTCAGCTGCCAAAAGCTACCATTGCTGCAATGTACCTTGCAGGCGCCGATGAGATTCATATACTGGGGGGTGTGCAAGCTGTAGCCGCCATGGCCATCGGAACGGAGACCATTCCGAAAGTCAACTTCTTAGCAGGACCAGGCAATGCTTTCGTGGCAGAAGCGAAGAGACAATTGTTTGGTGATATTGGCATCGACCTGTTCGCAGGCCCAACAGAGGTCTTGATCGTCGCCGATGAGAAAGCCGATTCATTCACATGTGCTGTGGATCTGCTGTCACAGGCTGAGCACGGACCAGACACGCCTGCTGTACTCATCACAAATTCGGAAAAGGTTGCGAGAGATACGGTCCGTGACGTCGACAGAATCCTGATAGATATGCCAACCAGAGCTATTGCATCCGTTTCATGGGCTAACTTTGGTGAGGTTCGACTTGTGAAGGATATGAACGAAGCATATGCGCTCGCGGATGAATATGCTTCCGAGCACGTCCAGATCCTCACACAAACGCCTCGAGATGCCTTGACCAAGATGTCGAACTATGGAGCATTATTCCTCGGGGAGAACACTTGCGTATCTTATGGAGACAAGGTCATCGGCACGAACCATGTCCTGCCGACACGAGGCGCCGCGAGGTATACTGGAGGCTTATGGGTCGGAAAGTATCTCAAGACCTGTACATACCAGGAGGTCAAGAGCGTCACGGTCAGTGGCAAGCTCGGTGAATTGTGTGGCCGCGCAGCGCGAGCGGAGAACTTTGAAGGTCACGCCAGGAGTGGTGACATACGGGCGGCCAAGGCTCATGGGAAGAAGCCCGACTGGGCCTACTCTCAAGGACCTTTATTGTAAAGGAAGCTACTTTCCCTTGTCTAGCTAGCGTTCTACGTTGAAAATGTGCATATTGTATGGTTCACCACGCAAAAAATCCCCTGATTTTGTCTGCAATTACTGACTGACATGACTCAATCATCAAGCGTATCAAGAAACACAACTCCGGCCTTCTATGTATAAAGATATAGTTGTATGCATATGGTAATCTTCAACAAGCAGACACAATAATGTGGAGCCGGTGCAGAGTCGCGCAAAATTTTCCCCGCGCAGAAACTTCCTCCCCACAACTCGACTCAACTCTGCTAATTCATAATTACTATACCACGTTGTTTTTGACATGCTATACGTATAGATCTTGAGCAAGTATCGCGGCGCGACAATCAGCAAACGGCTTTCGATATATTGCTCTTGTATAGAGGAGACGTGCGAGCTTGGTCTTCTCGTGTCATAGATTTTCAAGCATGATCCAGGTTCGCGAGCGCAAACCATAGACGACATAGCCTCGCACAAAAAATCAGACCTTTGGTGCTACAGGAGATTTTCGAAACTGATGCGCAAGGCGAATTCACAGGTATTTAGTTGCGACGACTGTAGCGCTACTTATTCGAGGCGCGAACATCTCAAGCGACATCAACGATCACACACGCAAGGTCGTCCGTATCAGTGCAATGTGTGCCAGAAGCGCTTTTCTAGACGGGACGTTTTAAATCGTCATGCGCATCTACACGATGACGATGGTTCCGGTGACTTGTTGCATACGCGAATCATTGGTTCTCGAGTCGGGCGCGCTTGTACAGAGTGTTCTGCGAAAAAAGTCAGGTGCGATGGGACGCTGCCTTGCGTCGCCTGTACATCGAAGAACAAGCCAGAAGCATGCATCTATCCGGGTAATTACCAGGCGAACCCCGTGATACAGCACGAGGAGCTGGCCATACGAGAACTGGATGCCGGACATACTTTGATCAACCTTCAAGACAATCGCTCGGTACAGAATACCGAGCCCGATTTTCAGCAAGAAGTGACGGACTTATTATTGCCCGTAGAGTTCTTGACTCCACAGGACATGCCACGTGAGCATCGTCGGAACATGCATTCTATCTCTACAGAATCTGGAATCCCGAGTCACGAAAATACCATGGCAAGCGATGCTGTCACTGTCGTACCGACTGTAAATGAGCATATGCAAGTCAATTTTCCAGGCGACAATGACTTCCAGAGATCTTTCGATATGGAGATGCCGTTCTATCCGTGGACTTTTGATCTTGGCATTGCTGATTCAGCTATGGACTGGTTGAATCTGCCCGGGTTTGACATGGACGTAGATGGTAGCATGACACCCGGCTACCGTGCCTCTCGAGCACAAACTCGTCAAGGCACACGTCAGGGTACGCCAGTCAGCAATGAGAGTCCTACCTCGGCAGAGGATGATCCGCAGGAAGGAGAAAGCGACTGGCCGAACGATTGGCGGCCTACAACCCACCCGGACTTTGCGCTTCCTATAGTCTCCTTGACAGCTAGTCAATACGATGAAGGCAACACAATGCAAGTCATGTCAATGACAAAAGAGGTACGAAACGACTTGTGCTCCGTCCTTGAAGACATTGCACGCTACTATCCCATCAGTCTCGACATTCGAAATTTTCCAGATGTCAAAATCACAAATGTCCTGGTGCAATTGTATTTTGAGCATTTTCACCCCCTGTGGCCGGTCTTCCATCGTGCAACCTTCGATGTATCGAGGACGAGCAGTGTAGTTGTTCTGGCAATCTTGACGATTGGATGCCGATACCACGCACCAGGATTGACTTTGGGACTCTCGGAATTGTTGAGGCGGGCCATACAAGTATCATGCGAACGGGACAACACTCTTGTCCGAAGTCTTGGCATCAATCAGTCCTTACTCATCAGCCAAGTGTTGGGCCTGTTTCAAGGCAACAAGCGTACTTTGGAGATTGCGGAATCTATGCGCGGCCACCTCGTCACACACACTAGACGATCACGGTTCATCGACAATCGCGCGTTTAAGGGGACGAATGCCGACCCGGACGCATTGGCGGAAAACCCTAACGACGATCTGCATCAACGCTGGCTGGACTGGCGACACAAGGAAGAGCGCAAACGAATTGGTTTGGCAGCCTGGATTTCCGATTGTGCATTTGCCAGTAATTTCAATATGCTTCCGATGATGTCAGTCAGTGAGTTGCAATGTCCCTTACCGTGCGACGAAGCTTTGTGGGATGCGCCGACGGAAGTGGCATGGAAAGCAAAGTTTTTGGCATCACGACTACCTCCCGAACCACTATCCATACAACAATCAATCAATAATCTCCTAGATGGAAAGACGGTCCATGTGAACGCATGGGGTCGCTGCATTCTTCTGCTGTGTCTTTATCGCGTGACGTGGCAGGAGTCCCACTATCAAAACGACAACAAGAATGCTAGACGAGATCAGATATGTCGAGCGTTCGATCTCGTTATTTCACCAGTCACGAAAACACCAATGTGTCGACAAGGCGGACTCCTCTATCACTTACTGCAGCTGGAGCTACATGCGCCAATGATGAACCTGCATTCGCTCGCAGGTCGAAGGACACTGATTGAGGGCGATATTGCTGTTCAACAAGTTCAGACGTGGGCGTCGCGGAATAATTTTAGTGCTCGAAAAGCACTATATCACGCGGCATGGTTGTATAATACCCTAGTAAACACACCTCTCAATAGTACCGATGAGCCCATCGCTGCATTCAACAGTGCTCTCGTCATTTGGGCGTACGTCAAATTCATACCTCAAGTCACGACGTCCTCATCAAAGGACTTTCTCATTAGTGTCCACATGCCGCCCGATCGTGACTTTTTGCAATCTGGTGGAAGAGTCATCGTACAGGGGATCGGTAATGCAAAGGACAAGTTGGCACAAGTGCTCAATCTTTTCGCAGACTGTCTCGAGAATATGCCGGTCTGGCTCATCAGTCATTCTTATGCACAAATATTGAGGCAATTTGCGTCTACAGAGCTCGAAACGAATGGTGGCCAGCACCACTAACATGCAGAACAAACACTCGTGAGGCTCGATTCGTAGAATTAATATCGTAAATTAATCATCGTAGAAATTAAAAGGAAATTTTGGGATAAGCCCGTCGAATGTTTGTAGCCACTTACGACTAGAGTTTCGCTGCGCCTCGATACATGGTCTAGTATAAATAAGTGAAATATCAGACTCCTTTTTGTCATCAACACAAGTCGAGAATGATGAGTGACCTTCAAGACTCCATCGATTCTTCCGCTGAGGCGCCTTCTCAGCAAATCCAGGCCGCGAATCAGATTGTGCAGCAGTTTGAGGGCCATTCCAAGACCGACTACACGCTTTTCTTTCAAGATCTACTCGATATACCCGGCATCATGATGGGTACCGTGTACTCTGCTCTCGATTCGCATATTTTGCAGATCGATACAGACGATCTAGCTGGTTTGAAGCTGAAGGATTTCCTTAGAACGTTCTCGGCTGCCTGGATCAAGGTCACAACAGAGACTCGCCGGGAACTGGCTCAGAAAGCACTGCAGCAAGCCGCTGCTCATGAAGAGTCTCTCGAGCTCATGATGTGGCACATGCTGTCCATGGTCCTGCAGAAGACTGCAGGCACCACTCAAGAGCACTGTTTGATATTCTTGAGCGCATTTCTCGCAGGACCCATCAGTCGCAGGTCTATACACCCTTTCGTATGTCCCTACCACATGGAAGCTGAATTCCGCGATGTGCCGCGCCTAGAGGGTCTCGTAAACTTCAGGATGCGTCCAGCTACAACAGTCGTTCTGGATACTGTGATAGAACGAGCACAGGCACTTATTGTTGCAAGATTGGAGATGTATGGGTCTGGCTGGTGGACTATCCTCAATTTCACCCAAACGGACGAGAGCTCCCGTCCTTGTGTTTGTATTTATATTGGCTTGGGGACCATGCCACCCGAGTCAGAGATCGTAGACTTGAGTAGAGCTCTCAATGAGGACGTGCAGTCTTCTCAGCGAGTCGGTGTTGTTGTCAAGGTGGACCCGATTATGTTCTCGAGCACTGTACAAGATCTCCGAGAGAGAGCACGGGAGCTCTCGCTGAAGAAGCGACAGTACGAGCGACTGTTACTGTATACATGCCATGGACTTGAAGACTTCAAGACAACGAGACCGGGCGCTAGCATTTCGATGGCTGCAGAGACGAATGCTGGGACATTGTGTCTCATCTTGAAGGACGCTGATGAAGGAACATTTGGTTTGACGTGTGGGCACGTTTTATCTGCTGAGCTCAATGACGATGTCATCTATTCACCCTCAGTATCTGACCGTAGTGGTATGCTGTTCTGGCAGTCCCAGGGAGCAGCTCAGTTCGTCGGGAAACCGATTCCCTCACCGGAACAGACCATGTTAGGTCAATACGAAGCATCCGTGTTGACCACGAGCGATGGACGACATCGTGATTGGGGTCTGGTTGGTATGTGCCAAAAAACATCGGCCGTCCATCGTGCAACTACTAATAAGATCAAATTTGTGCTAGAAGACATTTGCCTACTGCCGCTGGATTGGCCCATGTTCCAGGGCGAGGTTGCAATTTCGGGCATTTTGCGTCATGAAAAATTACAACCAGGTCAAACCTTGCTCAAAATAGGCTCCGTCACCGACAAGACACGCGGAATTCTGAATCAATATCCTGCATATGCATGGTCTGGCCTTGAAGACAATAGGAGGACGTTCACAACGCACATCTTGGTTGAAGATAGCGATATCGCATTGTTTGGAGATAGCGATATCGCCGCGAAAGGCGACTCAGGTAGTGTCGTTGTCAGACCAGCATCAGATGGACAGACGCTGCAAGCTGTCGGCATGGTCTTTGGCATGAGTCAGTCTGGAAATATCGCACTGATCTCAACATTCGACGAATTTTGGAACGACATGGAGCTGGCGACAGGTCTCTGTCTATCTCTGTCAACATAGCTATAATATCCTACAGCTTTGAATCAACAGCTACTTCCTGATTGTGACGGCTACACGACTCTTACTATAGTCACAAACCACCAGTTCGCGTGTCGTCTGCACGAATTTGACACGTTACCCGATGAATGAAAATGAAATTACACATAAAATTACACGGCTTGAATTTGCACGAATGCACACAACTTTAAAATTCTGCAAAAATTCGATGGCATCGCTTGTACACCTACTTTCGAAAACATCATATACATTCTTTCACAAATTATACAGCGATGAATGCACACGAGTAGTGGGGCTCTTGTGAGAAGCGACTTCTGATTCCGACGATAGACTTCGTCACAAGCAAAACTTTATGCCACAGAAATACTGGATCACTGTCCCGGGTAGTCGATGGACGGCGAAGGAGACCGAGATGCTCAATGTAGAGAACGTGGTCAGACCATGGCAGGAACTACTGCGACCGCAGTTTTCACAAGCTGTGTCCGAGGGCCCGATACTGGCTAGCCTTCTAGAACCAATCACCATCGATGCTCGTAAAATGGACGACGAATATCTTTCAAGGCTCTTTGACGGCACTGGGATGGAGGCTCTACTGGCACAGTTTTTCGAACGAGTGGTCGAGCTTATCAGCGTCAAGGTATCGCCAGAAGATGATGCTCTGGCGAATGATGCTCCAAGTCCCGCAGATGTGGTGCACAACCGGATCAAACTCGATCGATCTGTGAAAGACGATCAGCCAGGTAAACGGCAGTCAGCCTGCTTTGCCGCGGGGTCAAGCAGTGCAATCCCGGTTGGATTGTTCGATTCTGCTTTGCTGGCCACATCAGATGCAGAAACAGTGCGTGCTTTGCACAGTCTCCTGCAATACATTGTACAGGGTATGAGGGTGGCCAGAGGCAACAAATCGTCCATTTTGAGCATTGCACAACACAAGCTAGCGCTGAATATCAAGTTGAGCAAGCAGCATCCTGGGTGTCAAGTCATCAACGACGGCTCGGTAGTCGTGCGCAAGCCGAAGCATCCCGTAATCAATATTGAATGCAAGAGTCGAGACGGCAATACTGGTTGTGAAGTGTACGAGAAACTATTCGCACAAGAATATGCTGATGTCCTGGCCATGATGCTACATCGGGATAAAACGATGCTGAGACACAGCAATCGTAGTGATGCTTTTCGCGTAATCTACTCGCTCTCAGCTCATCACCGTCGAGTATATCTGACCAGGGTGGAATTCCCCAGCAAATACTTGCAAGCTATTGAGAGCGGAACCTTACAATCAGAAGCAGTAGTTGTCGAGCGGAGTGAGTCAAGTTATAGATTGGACATTGCTGCCGAGCTCCGCGAGCTAGTGACCATCATCCACTCTCTTTTCCTACAGATCGAACATGACGTTGACACGGCAGCACTCGCATGAAATCTTGGCGAGTCCGGGAAGTTGTTGACGTGGTATGGGGATAGCACATTTAACATATATTACATATATTGGAATAAACACTCTAAGCTCTCCTGAAAAGTTACAATAGATTTCATCGCTCGTATATGTCCCTCATGGGTTCACGGTCGCATTCGTGCACGATACGTTCATTTTGCAGAAGAAATAAAGCTCAAGCCCGCCTCAACACAAAACTCAATGCCGCTTCGTGAAGACATACTCGTCTGAGCAAGCCGCCGATTGCTGAAATAGAACCTGACGTCAAAAACCGAAACAAATTCAGCGTTGCCAATCATCAACAAAAAGCTGATCTGATTTTCAACAGATCTCAACAACAATCTACGATCCTCGATCAGAACCAGCAATACGGACACGTGTACTCATTCAAACAAGATATTGTGAACGTAGCTTGAGAATGATAGTGTGTCAAATATTGCCACAGCACGAGGAAATCGGAAGGACGTGTATCAATACTTGGGTATAATCTTATCTATCCGGTTCTGGGACGGGCCTCGAATTTTGCTTGGGATGTGGGCGAGTTCATTTTGGGCACCGAGGCCGCCTGTCGTCCAGTCGGGGTGAACAAAATCTCTGCCTCTTCATAGAGCGCCTCGGGCAAGACGAACCCGCCTTTGACGGTCGAGTTCATATCGTTATCCGATCGGACACAACTCGGGGCTTCGCCCGCTCTTTCGTGTGCACTGTGCACGAAACATCGTTCCTGGAAATTTTGAAACACCAGTCCATGCGCCAACGGACTCGATGCTTTGCCGAAGCAAAGGATCGAGCCGCTCGCATCGGCGCAACTGATACCGTCCATCTCTTCTCGGGCATTTGCCTCATTAACCTTTTTGGTTGATGTTTGCCACAGTAGGCTGCGCTGACATATGCGCGAGAAAGATGCCAACGAATTGGGCCATGCGATTGCCGTACCGACAATGAATGCCGCATGGCTCGCTGGCCGCACAAGATTGCCTTGGTACTGGATCCTTTCCTCTCGCAGGACATCGTACCGGGTAAGGAAGCAATGGAGGTTGCCTGTGGACTCCCAGACGCTGCTAGGTCGCAAAAACTTTCTTGCAAGGACGGGTAAGTTGTAACCGACAAAGCGTGAGTCGAGCTTAGCATCGGCCGAGATAAGTGTCAAATCATGTTGGAAACCAGAAGGCCACTTCATAACCCTGCGCAGATCGTCGTAACACTTGACAACGGAACCCAAGACTGGGTTACTCTTGGTTGGATCTGCGGCGAAGATCCAACAACGCGTCCCGATGAGGCAGTCGCCGGTGACTTGACTTCCAGTTTCGATTCTGGAGAACTTTCGCCAGAAATTTCTCCAACGTTGGCCGGCCGAGCTGCTTTGCGACACATCTTTATGGACGAGTCCGTGAGTGACTGTCGTGTAGTATTCCCGACCATGCAGCAGAATCTTAGCGCCTATGCAGCCTCGTGCTGTAGTTTCAAGTGAGTCCTCCTGGAAATCCGCCGTTAGTGATACTTGATCACCATAGAGGGTAGGAGTTCTGACTGGCACAACACCAAAACGCATTCTAATGACACCGCCTGTTATGGCATCGATGATCGTATCTGCTTGGAATGGGCGACTGGTCTCGTGCTCTATCATCCTGCAGCGTGCCTCTTTCAAATTTGGGTATAAGATATCTACATATCCTGCTTTCATCAAACGAATGCCACATGAGCCAGGGAAATATCGTGCCATGGCCAAGCATGTCTGGTCATCCGGCCAACGATCGAGACTGAGACTGAAGGAATAAGGCTGAATACCGTCTGGAAAGGTTGTTGTCTGACTACGGTAGAAGTCGGAAGGCCGTGTAAGGGCAGGGTACCCGGCTATGTACAAAGGCACTTCAGGTCCGCGTCCAGGTTCGACCGCCCATGTTTTTCTGTATCTGTTGAAGAAGGTCGTTCTTTCCTTCAGCGCGGGATGGCTGGTCTTGTATGCGAAGACTAAACTCTCAGACAACTCCGATTCGACATCCTGAAATGTGCCAGCATCATTGAGCTCACAAAGCCATTCCGGAAGTACAAATTCCTGCTCGATTCGCGCGGCTACGAAGATCCAAACATCCCTTTCTTCCGTGTGAGTCTTCTTGTACAATCGAGGCACCGTAAGTACTTCGTCAGTAGAATCGGCTCGACTTCGTTTTCGCGCAGCTGTTGAGACCAAGTCCGCTCTGTGACAGATGTTCAAGATGACCTCGATGGTAGACATAGTGTGACCGGCGCTCGAAATAGTTTGTGACATCTTATTGCGTGTGTATGTGAATGACTCTTCCTGTTACTTGGTTCGAAACTTTTGTTATCTTGTACGACCCTGCACGAATTGTGAGGATGAGATGGCACAAACTCCGCGGCCATATGCAATGAGCCGCTGATCAATCTATATTAGATTGGTGGACAACTTTAATATATAATATTGAACGAAATAAGCTCTGCACGTGCATTACTTCATTGCCTTCAGACTCTAAGAGGGCAAAATTTTGTCGTTTCCATCGTATGACGGCTATTCCGCTCGTCATGCATGTTGTTACTGCCGTCATTTAGATCATGAACAACTTAATAGTCGCGTAAAATTCTATCAATTCCATCGCTTTCATCATTTCAGTACAAAGGTCCGTCGTACCGGCACTTATGCTCATCACAATCAGCATAGATTTCCGTCACTTCAGTGGACACTGATCCAATTTGTGCCACTAGCTATAGTACTCGCAACAATTCATATGGATATGACTATTGCAACTTCAACATTAATATTAAATCGCTTCGGCTATGCCACGGGATCCTCTTATACGAGAGATCAAGATTCGTTGTCCTTGTCGGAGACCATATCCTCATTGGAGACAACTCAGAACTGTCAGATATCACCTGAATGAAGACTACCTTCGACGACGTCTTCAGCTTGAAAACCTTCTCCTGCCCGAATTCCGGGACAATCAATTCGAGAATATAGCAGCATTTGCACAGTATCTTGAGACAGACGTAGCCAGTGCTCAACGGCGAGCTGTTCTTAGCAATGCGATTCAACCACCATCTGCTGCCGTGCCTCAACCAAACTACGAAACCACCGGAGTCGCAGATTTGGAGGAGAACTTTCATGTGCCCGGCAATCGACCTCAATTTCAAGCAGACTTGCATGAATCATCAGCTTCTACCAGTGAGGACGAGTCTAGTGATGAGATTGTCAGTAATGACAATGACGATCAAGGAGATACGGAACCACTTTCTTACGATAGAGTGAGTCGGCTGGATTACGAAAATCAGAAACACAGATTAGTTCTCGATCCTGGTCAAATCTGTGGGATCAAGAATTTCAGAGCTCGCATGCAATCTGGCGGCAGTGAAAGCCTTCTGACTGAATACACTTTGCAGTTCAATTCACTGCTAGAATCACTTTCTCAGAGTTCCGGATCTAGCAAAGTACAATTACCTGGACATGACACGATTACCAAACTTCTCCTACAAATTACTTGTCTACCCCAGATACGTATCGACTGCTGTAGAAAAGCATGCTGTGCCTTTACCGGACCATATCTGGCTATGACACAATGCCCGTTTTGCTCTGCGCCTCGCTACAAGATCACTCCTGCTGGGAAATCAAGCTTGAGAACATTCGATTTCACTTCAATGGAAAGGAAGTTCAAGGTGTATTATGCAGATGCTGAGAGGTCAATGCTCCTGCAGCGAGACAAGTGGTCGACTGATCCGTCTACTGTTGGCGACATCTGGCATGGAAAACAAATGAAAGTCCTCAAAGATCGCGGCTTCTTCGCAGATAAGCGGGATGTAGCGCTCTCAATCTCTGGAGATGGAACACAGATATTTGATATCGGAACACATTCAGTATTTCCATTGATCGCCATCAACCACAATCTACCGCTCGATATGAGGTATAATCAGTCCAATCAGATCCTGATTGGCTTGATTCCTGGACCGACAGAACCCAAGGACATTAACTCTTTTACTCGAGCAATCGTGGATGAGCTGAAAAAACTTGAAAGCGGTGTACAAGCCTGGGATGCACACCGGAAGGAATGGTTCACGCTGCGTGTACATGTTGTTTTTCTGCAGGGTGACTCACCCGCTATGTCAAAGCTGATCAATCACTCTGGCTTCTCCTCGTACTATTTTTGTTGGCAGTGTAAACAGACAGGGATTTATCACAAAGGTATGAGATGTCCTCTCACACCACCTCATGTTAGTCATCTCCCGCAACAACAGGCGACAAGGCCAGAGCTTCGCACATATCGACCATTGAGACTGCCGATGCGAGTACACGATGAATGGATTATTAGTGCTCAACACATAGATCTCCTCGCTGATAGTTCGAATGATTCCGAACGCAATTCTAACGTTCGTGCCAATTTTGGCATCACTGGATTCAGCCCATTTTTGCTACTACGCACCATCAATGCTCCGGTCTCGTTCGTCATGGACGCAATGCACATTGTTTTTCAAAATGTACTGCCGCTCATGTTGATGTGCTGGTCCGGAAATGAGTTTGGTGAACAACAAAGAAGGCAAGTGCATGCAAAATTGTCCGAATTACAAAGTGCTACTCTGATCATGCAACAACAGCGTGTGCGGTTAAACAAGCCTAACGATGGCACAACAATCAGTCGAAAAGGAAAAGAACAAAAGCATACTGATGCCGTTTCTACGAGTAAAACCAGTGTCTCCACTACGTCATCAGGTCGGAAACAGGATACCGAGAATCTGGCAGGTTTTGATGACGACAACTGCTACCACATCACTAAGCAATCTTGGGAATCGATTGCAACTGACCAAACACAGTCATCAAAGTTGTGCCCTCGGAGTGTTGGCGACAGCAGTAAACCTATTTATTTGCACAAGCGCTATACTGCATCAATGCGGCTACACTGGATGCTGTGTCAGTCAACCATTCTGTTGCGCAGCCATCTCAAGGCTGAGTATCTGACTTCGTGGTCAGATTTCGTGGATGTCATACAAAGTCTTGTCAAGCCTATAGAAACATCTCGGATCGATGACTTCCGCAAAAGATTGGCAAGATTTGTCATGCACTTCGAGCTTCACTACTATCGAGGTGATTCCAATCGTCTACATCTATGCCGTTCTCAAATTCATAGCTTATTGCATTTGATGGACTCGGTTGAGGCATGGGGTCCACTTGACTTGTACTGGCAGTGGCCAATTGAACGAATGCTTGGCATCATCAAACATAAAGGCAAATCCCGCTATCACGCAGATCGAAATCTATCATTGGCATGTTTGTATATGGAACAACTGAAGTTACTGCAGTACCTATGTAAGCAAGATCTGAGTGTTGACAATTCATCTTCTCGGCCAGTTTCTTGTCTACTCGGTGAGGGAAAGTCTTTATATCTCAATTCATCTGAATTGGGAGATCTAGCCAAGCTATACACTATTCTGTTTCCAACGAGTGGATCCGAAAATCTCATTCGTCGAATGCTACATGATTCAGAAGTGGTTCAATGCTTCTCTCGAGCAGAGATAACTTCCAGTCAGAGTCATGTTGGGCATTTCATACTCGGTTCTGTCATGAATATGGAACGATATCATGACTTGTCCAATCTCAGTCATGAGCAATATAAGATCGATGATACATTGTTCATCACAAAGCAATGCCCAGACCAAGTGATGCGTTGCGTATTCTTTGCCACACACAGATTCAAGCAACAGACGTCTCAACTATTGAAAGCTATGATCTTGCCTTTCCAAAAGCAGGGCAGACTTTTGAGAATCCTCAACTTCCACTCCCGTCAGTACCAGTGGCTACAATTGACCGAGGTCGATCAGCCAGTTGGTATTGTGATGTGCAATGGCGAAGCTTTTGCTACAAAATCGAGATCAAATCATTGGTAGCTAGAGTAGAGGAAGGATCACCTCGTATCGGTCGTTAAATACTGATCATCCCACATTCGGTGGCAGGCTGTCCTACCTATTTAATGACGAAGACCCCCACCATATCATTATCGAGGATATCAACCATTCTCTTGTGTTGCGCTGTGATGACCGCACTCTCTGAACGAGAGGAGGACGACTTCGAATGTTTACCAGCACAGGACAGAAAGACGCTACGAAAACAACCACTAGATGTGCAGAAATTCGTCCTCGGCCTGCCAGACGCATTGAGACGTTCCATGCTCGATCAAATTGGTGCTTCGCGAAGCAGTGAGCATGTCACCAGTCTGCCACAGTCAAGCAGCCAGTTCTATGAGTCTCAGACAGAACTGACGCATTCTGCACAATCTCCAGTGATGACGTACGACTCAGGCTCTTCAACTCCAGAGCCATTTCCATTCTCATCTCCCACGAGTGCAGCAGGATCTCGCTCGAAACAATCTGTGTCAGACAACCATCAATTCGATCCACAAAGCCCATCTCCAGCATTCTACCTTTCCACGGGCAACGTTGGAAGGTCGATCGTCGAAAATGAAGCTGATTGGGCAGAGACTGTGGTCTTCAAACATGAGTCTCTCGGCGAAATCGTGGTCACAAAAACATCCGAGTGGACTGATACGACTCTCCCCAAATCTGGTGTAGGTATTCATTGTCAGATGATGGGCAAAGCACATATGATAGCATACTTCGAGTCGCTTGAAGGACTGCAAATCAACAACCAGAATTTTCACAAACGAGACCGAGAGTATCTGGCCCGTCGCAGTCTGATCCGTTACCATCTACGACACATCCCCGAATATCACGAGGGACTGACATGGAGAAAGCACTCAATGTCAGAAGGCATGCGAATTGTCCATGCAATTAGGGACTATTGTGCCTCTAAAGGATGGCATTATGGGGAACGATTGTGTCGTGCGATTGCCATCAACACAATGGCATCGAATGCAGACACGAACCGAAAAGCTGATGCAAGCAGGGCCACACAGAGGAAAAACAAATCTGTAATCCGGAAGCCGATTGTTCAGCCTGCTCAGCACAGTACACAGCTACAGGACGAATCCGGACAAGAGAGTACGAGCGAGGACAGCGAGGACGAGTTCGATGAGATTCAGACCAAGATTGCCGAGCAGAGTTTCCAGAAGCGTATGCTACCACCATCACAGTCTAAGAGTTCCGCTGGTCCTTCTAGAACTGCTCCAAAGAATCTTTCAATGAGCTCAACCAGCAGCAGGACACTGACTGGCGATCACTCGCAGGTTTGCCTTTCCAACACTCGATTTCCTCTGACTTAAGCTGATCTGATTGTAGACAACCGAAGACTCCACCAGGGCATCAGTTGGCTCTAGTTCCAAACCGGCTCCTGCAGCTGAATTCAATCGAGCTCCCTCGGCTTCTCAAGCTAGTACACAGGATGAGTCTCAGTTCTCACAACTGATCTATCCTCCGTGGTCTGCAACTCAGCCAGACACTCAGGATGTCTTGCGTTCGGTCTCGCCCGATGCTATCTCAAGCCTGGAAGACGAAGCAATTCAAGCTGAAACGCAGGATCATCGCCCGGCACTTGCGTTGTCACAGACATCAGTGATTTCCAATGGCTCTGCATCGCAGCTTGCTGATGACGAGGTCATCGTCAAGTACAAAAATTTCCATGTTGCTGTAGCCAGAAGACCTGAGGAGCGACTTCGCCTTCACAACAAAGAAGTACCCGCCCATATGGAGGTCATATTCCTGCAGTATCTCAAAGGAGATGGTCAACACAAGAATGTCTCACTACCATTCCCGAGCGGTGAAGCAACAGTTCTTGGAGACATTGCTGCAGGAGAGCCTTTTGCCTGGGAATCGAAGAAATTGCAGCCAAACAAAAAGAGCGTAAGTCCAACACCGCGTAACATTGAAGCAGAAGCAGACGCATATGGAGAGCATCGGCGCAAACGGATTCGTGCCATTATAGAACATCACAAGGAGCAGGGCAACTCCCAAGGCATGATAAAGCGCTTAGGTACTTCAGCCAGGAGACAGAAACAGAAGAAGAAGATCTAGCTTCTGTGGACATATATATATCGGCATCCACTCTTCGACAAGCATTGGCTCTGGCATTCTTATTGGTCAATCGAGCAGTATATTATCGTATTAACTTTAGCATATCCGTTTATCCGTATCAAATTATTCGACAGTGTTATTGACCGCAGCGACAATCGTAAAGCAATGTGTGACGGAAGCCATCGATTCCAGTGCGACGGTGCTTTGAAAGAGATCGACGGAAGTGATCAATCCGTCAATTCCGTCATCCACGGTGGGACCGTCAGGAGGCGACCAATACCCAGATCGACGGAAACCGTCACGATGGGAACGACAGATTCCCACCCTTTCAGAGAGATCTAGACGTCAAGCTGTGATCGTTATCTGGAGGGTCTTTCAACGAGAACAATTTCACAAGTACACAAAGATCAAGGATCGTGGTGTATCATACTAGTTGGTGTGCATAAGTATAAAGAGGACTTTTCCTCGTAGGCTGACAACTTGGAAGCCTGAGCCACCTATTGTTTATTGTTTCAACCCTTGGGGTTTCTGCTAGTACTGCTGCACTTCACCATCAATTTCTGTGGGTGCACGGTCGAGTCGACTATAGCTAAATGTAGACTACAACTCGGCGAACGACGAAAACTTCATCTGGACATGGTTTGTGCCACTCAACAGACGTATACACTCAGCTTGCAGCAGTACTAACTAGGCCTAGCTAGTACTGAATGGCCAGCTAGCGCTGCAGCTCGAGCTTACTTCACCAGCTCATCACGTGCCAAGGAGAAATTGGCTGATTAATTAATTGCGATCAGCTCCATCTCATGATCAGCTGATCCATGCTCAGAGTCAATTGCAAGAGTGAATCGCAATTGGTTACCACTATTTAGCTTTAAATTTACTGCTGTTCCACTCACCAGTCATTCACAAGCTTCGAACAAATCGTACTTGGTCTTGATTACAGCAAGACTAGAACACGGTATTCTCCCATAAACGGTTTCGTCTGTTTCAGCCGCACCCGTTTTTTGCGAGTGCTTGGTTACTTTGATGAAGATCAATCAATCTAATTCAGACGTGCGATATTGCTCTCAGAATGAGCAAGTCATCGACTTGGGACTGCGCTCTTGTCAAGTGGTCGATACATCCTAGAGAGCTTTTTGCAGATGTGTCCTCCAGTTTCTTGACATTCATTGATAGGAAGGCCTTTGTCATGCGCATCTTGGTTGAGCAATTGGCGTCGCTGCTGGCGGTGACTCAACATGTTCGTTCGAGCCTTTGCCACGCTCGGATTTACCTAGAATATGATTGTCATCGCTGCGGATCCGGAACCTCGGTCAGGACCACACTGATGACGCTTCTCACGACTTCAAGGTTCGTCGATCTTCTACTTGGCTGCTCCCGTGGAGGAAATGACGGAACCCGAAAGAAAGGAGACTAGCAGGCGCGCAGGAAAGTCTTGAATTCTTTTGTCATACTTGATGATCACGTCCAAAGCACAGCAGGTACGGGCAATCATTCCAAACCCGGAGCTCATACTCCAGATCGCGAAAGGACAACTGCCACATCGGCACGGTAACACGACGGGTTTTTGTATCACTGACAAACTAGAATACTTGGACGCAGTACTTGTCAAAGTCGACCTTGCCAGGCTTCGGGCAAAGGACGCCACGACGGTCAGGTACGACATTACGTGATACGCTCAATGCTCTGCAAAATCCAGCCGACAGATATGAAGGTTTGCTAACATATAGCGAGTGGTGTCGTTGGTAGACCAGCATCAATTCGACGAACGCTACAGGCCGTCGGCATGGTCTTCGGAGAGCCAAAGCTAGCTGGCTATAACAACTTCGATGCACGACAGATCACTGCGATTGATTTTCAGTGCCCAGACGAGCACGATTTCCCATTTTTTTCATGGTTTCATGGATCGCAAGGGCAGTCTGTGCCATGCGCATTTGCGATGGCTACACTTCAGCAAACGAAGCAAGCTTGACAAAGGCTGTGTCACCAACCCAGTGCTGTTCGACTTTCAAGAGGTCACAGCCAGAGTTGCATCTGCGGATGACCTCTAACATCGTTACTTCAGGAAGAGCTCGCGCGCTGCGATCCATCTGCAGAGGACCCACGGGTAATTTCTAGAGTGGTTCAGAGTTTACAAGTAACTGACATGATCTCTAGTCTCACCGCGTTGACATCGTTCGTGTCACCGCATTCTACATGAGGCCGCGGATCCTCAACAGCAGGAAGTGGGAACTCGAAGAAGCGCGAGAGATCGCGCGAATCATTTGTACCATGAGAATCTGTGACGGATACTCGGCCGCCGACGAGGCAGGCCTGGCGAAGGCAGTCAGAGATGCGTGTCAACTGCACGAAAGCAATGTCGTTCAGGCATTCCAAATCGCTATCCAGGAGATTTGGCACTTGCCGGTTTTCCAGCGATTTGTAAAGATTTGGCCGGTGCCCAACACCACCAGCCATGGCATGCCCTAATTCGCATATGAAGAATGCTGCGAGGTTTGACCAATGGTAGATCTTACGATTGGAGCACAAATCTCAAAGAAAGGTGGATTTTATACGCCTAGTGTTCAAGAGGACGAACAAGAGAACCAGACAATAGCAGAGGAAGAACATGAAATACGGCATACACACTTCGTCAGAAATCCAGATCTCGCGGCAGCTGTTTGCCGTTCCGGTGTTGCCATTACGGATTGATGCAGAATGTGCATGCATAGTCTGACATGACGAACCAAGACTCTCGGACGAAAACCAAGTGTGCCGTGCATAAAGAGAGTGGACAAGCATGCGGCGCATCAGCACTGGTATCAGCCTTCCGAAGCGAGACTATGTTGCATGGCTCGGAGCTGTTGCTTTTTTCTAGACCAGAGCATTTTGGCGTGAGATTGCTATTTTTTCCAAACGACTAATTTGAGCAGATTCAACCAAGCTAATCGGTGTTTCAGAAATCCTTGAGGAGTGTAGGTCACGACGCAACAATATCCCACGTTTGCAAACCCACTGGACACGCACAAATGTGTCTGTTTTATCACCAACTTGAGATAAGGTGTAATGCATCATCTGACCTGTGGTCCATACTAGCGGTCTAAGCTGCCCTAGTTCTCATGCACAGTGGCACATGAAAACAGGACAACGAAATCGCAACAACGTATTGGGATGATGTTCAGACTATCCGGATCAAAAAGTGACCTCGCCCTCTTCTTCATCCTCTTTCACCATCAATAATCATGTCTTCATCACGCCTGCTCTTCCGCGACGACCAAGGCAGCAGTTTCCCAGTGTCGCCTTCTCGCCGTGTTTGCAGCGAATGTGCCCGTCTGGGCCTTCGCTGCTTCACACGAGATGGCACCCGGGGAACTGGATGCATCCCGTGTCGGGTGCGGCATTTCGCTTGTTCACTCGCGAGTGGCCGATTCCTACCGCAGGCACTTCGAGGTGCACGTCTTACACCGTACAAGCTTCCTGCTGTAAGATCTCTCTCGCTTCATTTTCAGCAGCTGATTTTATAGCGAGTCCTCACCGCCACGCCTACCCCGAGGACCCAGCCGTTTGAGATCAGAGTGCCAGGTCCCTCTGCACGCCCGTGATAGCGCGCGTGAGACCACAGCCCATTCTCATTGACTTGAACTCGTCCGAGGCGGAGCCTGCCGAAACCACAGACACGGCTCCTACCGCAATCAACGACACGGCGCCTACCGCAACCTAACCCCCTACCGGCTTTCTGCCGTAAGATATCTCTGGCTTCATATTAGCTAACTTGATAGCGAATTCCTACCGCCACGCCGTGCCCGAGGAACCAGCCTTTAGAAATCAGGTTGCTGGCTCCTATCATGGCCCGAATAATGAGCGTGAGGCCAGAGCCCGTCTTCATTGACGATACCACTTTGCCCGAGCCAGAGCCCACCGAAAAACACACGGACTTATAGCAATTCGCACGGCTTGAATCTGCAAAAATGCACACAGCTTACCGGCTCACCTTCGCCTGCGTGCGTAGATACTTTTGCGCTGTCGCATTTGACATGCACGCATTGTACAGCGACAAATGCACACGAACGCACACAAATTTGCACAGACTGACCAGCTTTCGGAAGGGACAAACACAAATTGACACGACTTCACACGAATTTACACATATCTATACCAATTTACACAAACCTACACGACTTTACACGAATCTACACGACTTTACCCGAATCTACACGAATCTACACGAATTTACACGAATCTGCACGACTCTGCACGAAACTACACGAATTGCACAGCGATCTCCATACATGATTTCATGTGAATTAACGTGAACTCGCAAGAATTCGTGTCAATTCCTGTGAATTTGTGTTGAAAGACTTCTGGATTGAGCTGTGGATTGTCATAGATGAGATAACCACGAATCATTCTGAGTGATATCTGAATTCATGTTTACTTTACACCATCTAGAGCTTTTCCAGGACAAACGTTGCAATTCTGTTACTGAGCTCGCGGTCCCCTTCTGTATAAGAGCCGCTTCATCGTTGCTCTGTACGTGGGAAAGGCTGGCATGATATACATCGATTGTTAGTCGCTTGGCCGTGAAACGATTGACTTTGGGGTATGATTATAACATGCTAGCCAACTATGGAGCCTCCGTAGTTTGAACATTGTCAAGTGTTGTCCTGTACCACATGGAAAGACAATATCAATAAGGCTCATGCTAATCGTGTATCTTGTTTTCTATAACTCGTCCTTAACGTGGATCGTGATATACTCAGGCCTTAGAAGCCGCTGGTATGTATGGCAGGACGACCCAATTCTCGTTCTCCGCAGAAATGTTGAGATGGTTGAGGCCCCCAAAGACCTCGACAGATCGGTCTTTCGGATGATGATGCAAGAAAATCCCGGAACCTTGTGTATCGCCGCTCGCGACTTCAAACATCAGTCGGCCACCTTTTTCAACGACGACATTTGTCGGCCACATTTCGACGTCTACAGTATAGAGAGTGTTGACTTTGACTTCCTCCACATCTTCTTTGTAGTAGCGACGTCTGGGCATATACGGTACTTTGGGCTCGTATGGCGTCTCGGGGTCTAGCTTTCGTAGCGAACATCGCAGCCAGCCTTTCGTCAGTGGCACATTGTCACCGGCTGTTCCAGTGTAGTAAATCTCTTTGCCGTCGGGCCCAATGTTCCGAAGCGTCAGGAATAAATCGATATCGGAAGGTACATTGCCATCTTTTTGCGAGCAAGACACAGTCAGTCGTGCGGTAGGGTGACCAGTGAACTCGGTATCATGCTCAAACGGAGCCGTAGTGAAGGAAATGAGACCATCGATCTTTTGAGTATCGGGTTCCTTGGCGGTAGGATCTCCTTTTTTGGTGTTATCTGGTGCATTCCAGCTAATGGTCCCGGATTGTGACGGCGGTTGACGACTGAGAGAATTGTCAGCTTGAATGTGCCACTTCTGATACTCGGTACGTGCGAGAGGCCATTCTTGCTCGTCACGGTTCTCGAATTCCAATTCCCGCTGCCACTTATTGAATCCTTTATCGCCCTTGCGAATTACCATAGACACTGGTGGTTGCTTGCCTGACTTCCAGCCATCTTTGTCTTCGTCCTTTAGGAAAGCGTCGAGGAAAGACTTTTGCAGCTTCACACCATGGGGCAGATAGAACGGCAAATCATGTCTGCCAGTGATGAAACGAATCCACTTGTTCTTTGATCCGGCGCCTAGATAGCCCATCACGTTTCCACGCAAGTGTAACAAGATGCCGCCCCAGTTGGCGACAGATAATAAGGGTACTTCGATGTCAGCAAGACTGAACTCCTTGCTGTCATAGTAAGGTTCATCTCGGAATTCGTTTGTCAACGTATCAATCATCTGATTTTGTCTGCTTGCCAACCTCTTTTCATCGCTCAAATCACCATCGATCGTGTCAGGACCCCAATTGCGAGCTGCACGGCCAGGTAATCCGTACTGATTAGACACGACCTGGCGTTCCCACCAGAACTTGATGAAGGCGTCTGAGAGGATACCCCCGTGTCTGACTCGATCGCGATAGTAGTCTGACATGCCTTCCCAGGGTATGATACAAGCGAGGCCTTTCGGTTTGCGAGCTGCGACACGCCATTGTGTACCGGCAAAGTACGAGATGCCAAGCAAACCGATTTTTCCGTTACACCAATCCTGCTCACTCGCCCATTCTATCAGATCGAAAAAGCAGTCGCCAGTCTCGCGGCTCATGGTATCGAGTTTGCCAGGGGACTGTCCAGCTCCACGTTCATCGGCACGAACTATAGAATATCCTTGTGCGCACCAGTAGCTGGGATTTGGCACCTCCCAGGCACAATGCGGACCTCTCTGTTCCTCTGGCAAATCGACATATACCTTTGGAAAGAACTTTTCGTAGGGTATGTCCTTTCCATACGGACCATATGTAGCCAAACTTGGCCAGGGACCCTTTCCGTGTGGTACGTAGACGTTGACTCGGATAATTCCTCCAGCTTTCAGGGGACACGAAACATTGATGCGAGCGGTGTAATGCTCAGTCTCCTCCCTTGTCTCGATGTTATCGTACTTGACTGACATGTCGCCCATCGCGCCGTGCCGTAGCGTGCTGTACTGTACCTGAATGTAGGTCAATGAATCTCTGCCAGATGTATTGTACAAATTGGCGTCGGCTCCATAATCAATCTGTTTGCGAGAAATGCTCGGGTCCTCGGTGTGGGGGTGGGGTCAGACGCATTCAGTGGCTGGTGCGTCGGAGACCATACTGATGTAGCACGGTTTCGTCCTCGAGGGGTTTGCTAGAGCGATCATGTAGAAAAGTAGATCCTTGTACAATATCTAAACGCATACAGCCAATGTGTCACGACTACAGGTGAGCCTGCAGTTTTTGTCGATTCCGTCCCAAGTTGTGCAGGTGCCAATATTGCGACTCCGCAACGCTGAGGAACGTGGGGCCGGCATAGCACCAGCCTACAGATTCTAGAGCGCCGGCAATTGCAAGTGAGGCCTTGTAGACCGTGAGCGCGATGTTGCTGGGACAACAAGCCAAGTGAGTACGTAGCAAAGGGCTCATTCTATGGCTTACCATAGCAATTGATCATTGACTCAGCTCGACACTATATCTATTGCACATGCCATGATGATTTTGTCAAACATCATATTGAGACTTGACGACTGCTTGCAGTTTAACCTTGAGCGGGGAGACATCGTGACCTCGCGTGGCATTAGACAACGTATTGATGGTAGAACCCTCACCGTAGCTCGGGTGACCTTGCAAATCTCCAAAAGCGTAGCCCAACTATGCTCAGTTGGTTTTATTACGATCGCAAATTTTCGTAGTGATTGTCATTGTGCTGTATTTTGAAAGAAGTGCAGACTGCGCGCTCTTACCAAAGATTCGTCCCGAGGCCAAAGCGTTACCACGCTTGTGTCTGGGATTCCAGATTTATTGTTCCTTGAACAATTGACCTAAGGAAAGGCAAAAATAGAGCCCACTATTATAGAGCCGCTTCAGATGATGTTTATGGTCTCGAGATTAATTCATCTAGAGCACTAACTTCGCCGATTGGGACTGTCGATGTTCAAAGCCTAAAGCAGACATCGCCGAGTATGTTCCATTCTAGCATTCTCAAGATATTCATCTCAAGACTTGGAGATAAGAAGAGTCGATACCATAAATCAGTTGGCATCAATTCGGAGCCATGCGATTATTGTGTTGCTGCAAAGGCCTGCCTCATGGACATCGTCTTTTGGACTAGCCGGGCTCTGAACTACTCCGCGTATCACCGACCAATTGTCGTTGCACCTGTCCTAAGAAGGAGAACGCCAGGAGAGCAAATTATTAAGATGAGGTTGCGCATCGCGCAAGACAACGCAGTGCGGAGATGGAGCACATTAGAGAGCCGGAAGTGTATGCGCGCTCACAGGCCGATATCGAGGCCACTCGGGCGAAAGAAGCACAGCGTTCATTCCAAAGTCTGCATGAAATTTTAGGTGCCACTTTCTAATGTTCAATGGGGGCTCGAAATTTGACGCACCCAGGCATCAATTGAGAAAGGATGAAAAGAAGCTGAAGGCAAGTAACACGACACATTTGCTTGAGCTACACAAATTTGACACAGACAACAATACAAGTGCATTAAAGAGGTCGATAAAATCTTCACAACTTTGTACATCTGGGTTGCAAGGCATCTTCACTGTAGTTGGCATGAATCTGGCACGAATCCGCGGCGCCTTGTGAAGTTGGCACGGACTCACACAAACAGACGTGCAGACAAGTACCATGACTTACACAAATGGCAGGTAAGCAAAGCAGTCGAGGATTTTAAGCTTCGTTGAGCAGAGTATGACGAGGATAGAGCCTCTACAACGACACGTCAAATCTTTCCACCGCCCCTACCTCTCCCGACTCGGCCCAAAGACCCAATCCGCGGGCTCGTTGCCGCACTCCTCCATTCCTACCAAAGATTTTGACCCAGAGGCGGCCGGACCATTCAGCGACCGGGTTGATGACCTGCCTCTCCCACGTCTCAGGCCCGTAATGCCCGTGTTGACAGGGACGATCTCCTCAATGACCAAATAAGTTCTGACGGTGTATAGGAGTACGAGTTGAAGCTAGCTGCTGTTCAGACAGAGAAACAAAAAAGTGTTGCCACGGCAGATGCGAGGTCAAACATATGAACGCTTTAGCTACGATGGCCAGTACTGCCGCTTTGGAGACCATTAAGTTAGATAAGAACGATGTTATGGAACGTTACCGTGACTCCGAGAACTGCTGGGCTCCCCGCAAAAGGTCGTGTTTCAAAAGTCCTCGCTACAAAGCACCGCAAGGGACTTCACACGGCTGAGTAGCCAACAGATGAGCAATAGCTATCAAATGACCATGACGTGAACCCTCATCTGACCTTAGTCAACATGTCAATCCTTTTTGGCATGGATTTGATGTATTTTGGAGAGAGAAACTGCAGATTCCTTTGTTACCCTGATACAACATGCCGCTACAAGGCTTCAAATGAGCCTGGAAGCTCAGCCTATGTATCTAATTTCCTGAGAATCCGGTCAGAATGACTTGACCCATATTCAATTACTATACTAGCAGTGTATACATTCTTTACAAGGTGTTGCCCGAGTGGTGAGATCTCTGTCCTTCATCAAATTCTAAGCTGTTGTGGTTAAAGTTCAAGAATTGCTAGAAAGTCCAATTCTTGCTCAAAACAGACCAAAATAGTATCATTGTGAAGAGCTTGTTAAGTACTTTCAGAAGCTATGTAGAGCAAATGTGAGAAGAAGATAGTGCATGTAGACCACGCTTCTGTGTTTGGTCACTTACGACCCACGTGATCTTAGTAGGGCCCAAAACTTCTTGGAGTCACGGTAGGAGTGGACGAACTCCGTATTGCTGCAGTTGCGGAGAACAACGCTGTGCTTAGCTCCAACGCTCTACAAATCTTGCGGAACAGTCCTTGCGGAAACCATTTTGCATATCTAGCCGCAAATTTCTGCGGTCAAGGACTCTCGAGCACAGCCCGCCTTCGAGGTGCTGCAATTTCAAAGAGCCATCTCTCACGACGCCCGCAATCAATGCATCTTAGGCCACGAAACCATCTATACAAAGACAGCAGCAACCAGTCTGAGGACATAAGTAGACAGAGGCGCGTCACAAAGGTACAATCTGCTGTATCAGCCCGCAAATTAGCAATGTGCCTAACATACCAATTACATGCCAACAGCTGGATTGGGGTCCGCCATAAATTGCCAGAATGACGGTAGAGACACTTGTTTCCAGATTGGCTCATGCTATATCACTCACGAAGCACGACATGAATGTGAACGGCAAGTCAGAGCTGTCATGGTATGACTCAGCACCACAGAGTTCTGCACAGCCATCAGCTACCAGCCACAAGGGCAAAGGAAGACTACTGGCTGGCAAGAGTCTAAGGTTACTGTTTGCAAAGCTGGTCCGAGAGATAGTCCAAGAAAGGACCCCAAATAGCAAGATTCAATGCGTCATGTCGCCAGAAATTTTGAGCACGAACAGGCTCTCCATGGTCCAAATCTTATGATGCAACCACGGGCACAAACGTAGACCGCTGCCACACTATACAAGATCATCTCAATAAGCTTCCGCTCACCGACCCCAGCGGATGATACAGGGCAAGTGGACTCATTGCCAGCAGCGCATCTTGAGCCGGATCTTTCTACAGCGCATCTCGAGCGACTGGATTTCTCTACAGCGCGTCTCAAGCAACAGGACCTTTCCACAGCGCATTGTGGTCGGTAAATACACCTGCCAGTCATAACCACCACTTATGCATATGGTTCGTTTACGCGAGTTCCCTTGCTAGTGGTGGTTGGTGCAGATTCAGCAACCTTGCAGCAGTGTCCTTGGTCACGGCAATTGGTGCAGACTTGGCTAGAGATGGCCATTGGTCCGTATGGTATAGGGGATTTTAATGGACTGCGTGGGTTAGGGTTTGCCTCGAACTCTAGATCTCCACCTTAAAGTCGTGCCACGTGTGCCAAATTCTCTTCTGAGGAGCCGGAGAGTACACAGCTACAGGGGCGGCCCTGGCAGTGCACTGAGGGCCGGATTTCAGGTGGCACTACCAAATTAGGCCAGGTTTTGCCGGCCCTTGCAACAAATTTAATGCACCCTGGCTGAGAATGTACCCGTGTGTGGCTGCTGGCTAGCAACAAGTCCTGGAGTAACATAATATACAAGCTTTCTGTTGATGTAAACATATAAGTGACATCTCAGACATAGTTTTTCACATGATATCAAACCTCAACGTACCTAAACAAACTCGAGTATCACCAAGAAAGCTAGAACGCCGGAAGTCAATGATTGAGCATAGCTTACACGGTGGGAATTGGTTGCAATCTACTCCAGAATCACCTTCCGACAACAATCAAGACCTGTCACAAGCAGTTCCTTCCACTTTTACTAGCGGGCAAGAAGAAAGTTATGAGCAATATAGTGAAGTTGAGGACGAAGACATTCAAACAGACATAATAATACCGCTAAGAGATGATGAACAATCGACTCTTAGAATGTTTAACGACCTTACACCATCAAACAGACCATGCCCAGTGCTGAGCATAAACGCCAATTTACCAACTATAGTACCTGCAGATGTAGAACGCAGGTCTAGCAGGAGTCCATCTATGTTATCTATTAGATCAAACTCAAATGCAGGAAATAGAGACTTGGAAAGAGAAGAAGATACTGGAGAGCTAGATGATATCTGGCAAAAAGCAGATCATTCTATATTGCTTACGCAGACAGGAACCTCTACAGCACGCTTCTTTACATATGTCCCAATTGTTCCTATGTTTCCAGATACACACAAAGATGGTCGGGTATATATGGTATAGGGGATTTTGATGGACTGCGTGGGTTAGGGTTTGCCT
>DF819305.1:0-42514 GCA_000836175.1 Taphrina flavorubra JCM 22207 | reverse complement strand
GAGCCAGTCCAAGACAGATCGTGCGAAGAGATGTCCAAGATCCGAGTATCCCACTGCAACACGAGGCGGATGCTACAGGTGCTGAAGATTTGGTTGAGGATCAAGCAGTGGCAACACGTCATGGCGTTGAGGAATGGGTCACAGAGATGGCGGCCTCTGGCTGGGAGCGTTCAATTGTCTCCGAAGTGCTCAGAAGCTACGAGAATGCCTGCAAGCTCCACTTTTTCCTGACTGCTGACCTGCTCCCAGCTGACCGATTTGCAATTGCAGGGCAAGTCATCGATGACGCTGAGCTCGAACTTTATCCAGAGCCCTACAAGTTCTTGCAACACAAGCTCAAAGATCGTAGCAAGTTCTGGAAGAAGAACTACCTGTCCCGGTGGCTCGACCTCTTTATCAATCACGCAAAGGAATGCACACAGACTCGAACCGGATTGCTCGACATGGATAATGACGACCTGAATCAATTCTGCGAGGAACAGTTCAGTAGTATTGTGCTGCAGGACGTATTTCCACACGGTAGAAAAATCATCAATTTTGATCTGATCAGAAGTCCTTTGGGCCCAATCGATGAAACAAAGAACCGTCTATACATCTTTACAAAGACCTTGTACATATGGGTCTTTCGTTGGATCTGCCGTTTCTATCTCGCTGCTGATTTATCCTCAGCACAAGACATCAGCACAGCCAAGTCGCATGTGTTGGAGCGCATTCGGGCGTTCTGCAGTGATTCTAGATGGAAGTCCCTTGAACCAAATTGTGTTCCACGATTACCAGATTCTCGGACTCGCAAACGATCAAGGTCGAAGAAATCGGTGACCATACGCTCTTTAGATACCATTGAGCCTCAATTTCAGATCTTCGGGGAGCACGATTTCGAAAGCCAGGAAACCAGACAGCAGCCTTCCCAGGATCCTGGCCAGTCCCCCAGCAGGAGTGACATCAGTGACACTCAGGATGACTCCTACAATTGATGGTTTTTTCGATGCAGCTGGACTTCACTATCAATGTCGTTTGTGTCGTATACTTTAGTGATCACTTCTGGACATTTATGATCAGTGCTTAAGTATTTACATAAATGATCAATCAACATTGTTCTCTTCTCTCACCTCTTGCTCTCTTCACATACTTCGACCTCATTTGAGAGTGACTCAGCAACGTCCTTCTTATGGTGAAGCGAGCGCGCTTTGCAGACGATATCTTGGAGGATGTGCTTCGAATCACGCAGCCTGTGCAAAGACGCTTTATCGTTCCGTCAGTCTTCGAACATGGCCTGCCCGTTTACAACCTTGATGATTTACAATACGATAATCCTACCAACGACAATTACGACGGAGAAGTTGTAGACGACATCGAGGAGAGCCGATCTCTGCCAGCTGGCAATGCAACTGCACTTGGAGGGGTCTTGGCTCTCATTGAGCAAGTATCAGATGTGGCATCTGAGCATGGTCTCTCCAGTGTATCGTCTGCGTCAACGTCTGCCTCAACACGAGGTGCTGATCAGCTCAATGTCTCAATCAACGAGCCCGATCACATTGAGGAGGACTTCTCACCTGCTTCAGAGATTGGAAGCACTGCTGTGGCTGTACAAGACACGAGTGTTCTGTCAACCTGCACCAAATCCAAGTTTTACATGACAATCGCCATTTGGGCTTCTCGTGCAGCTATTACACACAAGAATTGGGCTTCGCTAGTGGATATTCTGGAAGATAACTCTTTGCCTCGTTCTTTACCGGCGCTCATGAAGCATCTCAACTTGCAACTACCGTCAATCAAGCTTCACAAGCGCAGTGCACAATTGGCAGTCAGAAGTGTTGAACCACAATCTGCCTCCTGTCGCGATATCTATTACTTTGATCAAGTTGATCTTGTACAATCTATGCTTGCTAATCCTAGTGTCAGGCAGAAAATGTACTTTAGTCCTGCAATCCGTCTGCCAGATGGCAGTAGATCGGAGATGTGGCATGGCGATGCCTGGGCGGAGAGTATTCGCGCCGCCTCTGGTGATTTACCACGCTACCCGGCGCACACAGATGAAGCTATCTTTCCGTCAGATTGTGTGTACTTCAAAACTCCACACGAGACACGAAAACTTGGCAGGGTGCTACGGATCTGGAGGATGGACAATACCTGGCAACTCGATGTACAAAGGCTTTTGCACGCAGAGGATGGGTATACTTTGATAGAAGACGATCTGACAATGCTAGATCCACAATACATTCTAGAGCGCATCCGATTGTCTTACCTCGTGGAGGAAAGTCCTGCAGAAGTTGCTGGTGACTCAATGCAGATTACTGGCAAGATCACAAAGGTGAGACTCAACCACGGGACTGGCATAAATGGAGACAGAACGCCTGTAAGCCGTCCCTCGTATTCCCAAATGCAACTGCTCGCAGAAGGTGAATTGAAAATTTTCGGTAGACATTACATGCAGCAGAACTTTGTCTACAGGGGCAAGAAACCAATATTCTGCGTCCCAAGTCTCCTCTTCTGTGACGGGTTTGCACTCTACAGGACTCTTTGGAAGTCAAGTGCAGGCTTTTATATATGTGCTGCCAATCTGCCCCTGGAGTCAAGGCAGAAACAACGCAATTGGCATGTGCTCACTTTGACCCCCTTCGGAGTCTCTTTCGAGGATGTCGTCGGCTGCTTGCAGGAGGCTGGACAGAAGCTTTCCAAGGGTATCGATATGATCTTGCCCATTGATAGCAAGGGGCTTGAGTCTGCTACAGTATGCTGTTTCTTACTTGCGGGGATTGGTGATATGCCGCAGCAGGCCCAGAATCTGGGATGCAAGAGTCAGAATTCAAACACTCCTTGTCAACGATGTCTCATCAAGAAACACCAGGCTGTTGACCTTGACTATGATTATGTTACAAATTACAGGTCTTTCCCTGGCAGCTTTGCTGATTCGTACTGATCTCGATAGGTACGACGATCTGATGACCTCTGTACGGACCCGCATGGACAGTGGAAACGCGCGGGTCAAGAAGGAACTTTCTGATGAATACGGAATGCTGCTGGAAGACACTCCATGGAAAGCATGCTATCCTGGTCTTGTGCCTTTTAGACAATTTCCCGTTGACGTCAACCATTCTGAGCTCAAGGGTATGTGCTCAAGATACCTAAATCTGCTTCTCGAGGGCATTTTGACCACTTCTGGCCAAAAATGCTTTCGGGACTCTCTGGCGAACTTCAAGAATCCACCACGTTGGCAACCCTTCCAGAACCCGTTAAGTCATCGGAAAAGTTATGGCTTCACAGAATTGGGTCGTCTGATACTCTTGACCCCGTTTTTGATTGAGCGCTCCATTCATAAACATGACATCAAAGGTAACGCATATGATGTGTTATTCACTTATGCGACCAAAAAAGACCGCGCTGGTGCAGCTAGTAACACAACTCGGTATGGTCTAGACTTTCTTATACAAGTCTATGCCAGACTTGCGGACCATGTTGCCACTTGTCTTAGGACCACATTTTGTGAGAAGGATATTCGGTCCGTGGAAAAATCAGCAATCGAGGTAACGATCTAGGCATTCTTTGATTTCATTTGACTGGTCTTCGTAGATTCGCAAGACGTTCCAACATCTGGTTCGGTGTTACGACAAAGGCACATATGAAGACAATGACATAGATTCAAGAGTTGCAACATCCTTAGAGAGGCTTCCCAATATCCATATTGGCCTGCATCTAGCGGAGGGCATTCGGAGATATGGCAGTCTCCTGAATGTATGTACCACGATGGGAGAAGAAAAGCACAAAGAAAGCAAAAGAGATGTGAAGTCTGTCAGCGTAGCGCATGATCCGATCAGACAACTTATGCTTAAGCTTAAGACTAATGTCGCCTTAGGCATTGTGGAACGTGCATCGGAACACGAGGACCACTCCACAAGTTATCTGGCTACTTTAGTTCGTGAGCTCAAAGACACAAAGCCCGATCTGGCATCACGACTATTTCCTGCCTGGGAGCGACCTTCTGCACACAATGAACCAGTACAGTTTATGTCAGGTGGATTGATCAATTGCGACTCGTCCACTGTCGAACTGCGAAAGACATTGACACAAACCAAAGTTCAGGCTGCTGGTATGCGGTGCTTACTACGGAACGACTCGGAACTGCGTCAAACACTCTCCTTGGCTTATCAATCACTAGGTATGCCAATCTTTGATGTCGGTACACATGCGTTGCAATATGGAGAGAGTGTCAACTTTGTTGAGTATGGGCGTTTGAGAAAAGTCCACGTTGACGAGGTGTTTGAGATTGCTGGGAAGTCTGGGGTTTTTCGACTTCGTGGTATCTTCCGCCATCAGCATGTCACATGCACAACATTTGTATACCTGGAACAACTTCTGCTGAAGATGCGTAATGAGTTGCTGCGAATGGATATTTATACTCGAACAGAGAACCCTCAGCTTGAATTATTTCCGCTGGGCTGCTTATATAAAGCAAAGCGTCTGCATATGGTACCTGTGCCAACATCAGCAGTCTCCTGTGCATTCCTCAAATTCACAGGTGGAGGACAAGTTACAGAAGATGCAGACGATTTGGTTCACATATTCAACTTTGATGCATTCTATCTCAATCGTTGGTGGGTCGACTTCCACTAAGAGGACACCTAGGCGATTAACAATTGCGACTCGAGTCGATCGAAAAAAGTTGAGTCTCATGCCGTTCGAGTCAGAAATGCACAATATTGGAGAATTCGTTACAAGTATGAGTCGTCCTTGACTCAAGTTGACCTTTACTGCACTAGTGTGTTACTCGAGTGGGCACTGACTAGAGTAGAAATTAGCTCGAGTGAGGTTACACTCCAGTAAATGGATACTTAGGTTATGCTGAAACTTGATCTTAGCGTGCGACTAGAGTAGCGATCAACTTTAGTTAACGACATAACTCGAGTTGCAATATTAGACATTCGTGCTATGGTCATCACTCGAGGCCACGTTTGAGTATCTCGGCACTCGAGTTGTGGCGTTATGACTCGACTGCCACGAGTGCCCCCAACTTTTACGGTTTTGCAGATGGGAACCTTGTCTGCCGGACGCCAATCATGTTCCTTCAAAACAGCCTTTCCCGCTATTCTAGCCCCGATGGCTTCTGCCACACAAACTTACCTCACAAATGGAGAAAATCAGGAAATTTCGAGTCTGGTAAATAGGTCGATCTACAAGCCTACAGTGTGCTCATTGCGTGGACCAGGAATGGTGCGAATCGTCCTTCACCGAGTCCATCTGGGGTGCGGGCGCGGTGATGCAGTAATTCCGAATAGCCGGTCGCGTAAGTGATGCGCTAAGCGGAAACACATGCGATCGTCAAACTGAAGCTGGAATTACCTGCTGAGCAGTAATGACGATGAAACCAGATCTGACCGCACGTCGTAGCGATCTTGCTCGACCCGGGAAGAGCAATTCACTTCTAAGTATAGCTGAGATCTGCTGAGCAGAGTCGCCGGAAATTCGCCGGAAATTCGCCGGTTACGAATGTGCTGACATGGGTCAAATCACTCATACTCTGGTTGAGATTGCAAGACAGGCAACCGAGAGCTTGTCACGACGACCAGACCTCTAATCAATGGCGGCGCACCACGCGGAGAGCCTGGAATCATTCCTTTTCTTGGTAGCAGGCGACGATCCAACACAGAGTCCGTAGCGACGGATTAGGTTGGACGCCTCAACGCCCACGAGTGGCGCGTCCTTCAACCCCTGCTTGACGTCGCGGGAAGAATGTAACACAAGGACAAGTATACACACACCTTGCCCAATTGCTTGGCTCTCTCCCAATGCATCTACAATGGGTAGCACACACATCGCCGGTCAAGCACTACATTCTTGCGCATCATCCTCTTTTCCGCCACGCCTTGTGGATGAACACTCTTCTTCTTTGGTGAAATGCTCGAGAGACATGTCAAGGCTTCTGGCACTTGGTGGGTCGTGGATTGGGTATTGGCTTCGTCATCAAGCAATACTTCTTTTCCCCACCGCCGTCGTCTTTGGTTGTTGCTGAGGATCTTCTATATAAGATGCATCATCTTCCCTACAATTATTCCTCTCCATCAGCAACAGCAAGTCACCGGCCTCCATCGCTACTAGGCTTCATCCATCGCCATGAAGCTCAACGCAGCACTCACCACTCTCGTTTCCCTTACCACACTCGCTTCCGCTTCGGCACTTCCAAACGTCAACTTTAGGCGACAGAACCTGCTCAATATCAACTCCACCTCATCGTCGTCCAGCGATGGCAGTGGCGCGGGTATCGGAGCAGTCAACACCAACTTGCCCAGCTCCAGCTCGGTTTCATACAGCAATGCTACCTCGACCAGCGCTCCAGGCGGTGGTGCAGGCATCGGTGCCGTCAACACTGCTCCCGTCACCACCACGGTCGTGCAGACTGTGACCTCTACCGTCTCGCAGCAGTACACCACGTTTGCTCAGACCAGTGTCGTCACCGCCACTGTCATCATCCCAGCTGGTGGTAATGGTGTTGGAGCCATCGCTCCAGGCACCACTCAGCTCGGCTCTCCAGTCTACTTTGTGAACGGAGTTCCAGTCACCACCGGCTCGGGATCTGGCACTGGCAGTGTCGGTACTGGTGCAGGTGCTGGCTCTGCAGGTGCAGGCTCTGCAGGAACCGGCGCGGGATCTGGCAGTAACGCCGGCTCCGTCTGTGTCTGCTCTGCCGCACCGGCCGTCGTCGCTACTGGTATCTACACCGTCACCGTCCAGAATGTCGTCAACCTTGGATCGACCACTTACACCTCTGCATACCCAACCACCACACTGGGCCTCATCACCGTCGCTGGAGGATCTATTGTTCCAGCCGTCGCTACCGTCACTCAGTACGTCGTGCCAGCTGCAAACACCAACGCCGCTCTTGGCGCCGGTCAATCGTACCAGACCATCACCGTCCCTGCTTCGGGCTCGTCACCAGCATACACCATCGTTGTTGTCGTTACCGTCATCAACAATGTCGTTGTTCCAGTCAACGGTGCTGCAGGCAACGGTGTCGGTGCCATTCCTGCCACCACCAACGGTGCCGGCAACGGTATCGGTGCTATCCCAACCACGACTCCAGGACCATTCAGCAACTCTACCTCCTCCACTGCTGGATCTGGTGCAGGTGTAGGTGCTATTGGCTTGTCTGCCAGCTCTTCCGCATCATCTTCGCAGGCCTCGGTCGGCGACGCGATCGCTGCGACCTCGACCCCAGGTGTAGTTTCTCCCACCACTGTCGCACCAGTTGCACCAGCGACCACGACTCCTGCTGCAGGCACACAGACTGGCACACAGGTCGGTTCATTGGGCAACACGCCTCTTTACAACCAGCAGGCATTCATCGACGACATTCTCGGGTACCACAACACGCTGCGAGCACGCAACGGTGCCCCGGCCATGACGTGGAACCAGGACCTGGCCAACATTGCGCTCAACAACGTCAACGCCAACGCGGCAGCGGCATCGACTCGATCGGCAGGTACCTTGGCCCCGTTGACGCACTCGCGCGACATCCCTGCCCTGGCCGGCTCTGACCCGTACGGCGAAAACATCGCGCTCCAATACGGCGCCAACAACCCGGACTACCTCGTCTGGCGATGGTACGAGGAAAACACGTCGTACGACTACGTCAATGGCGGATTCAGCGAGTCCACGGGCCACTTTACGCAACTGGTCTGGTTATCCTCCACCGAGCTGGGTTGCGCGTACACTCAGGCCCAGGACGCACAGGGAACTTTTTACCTCGCGTGCGAGTATAACCCGGCAGGAAACGTCGACGGCGGGTACCAGGCCAACGTGTTGCCCATGACTGTCCAGGGACAACCCGCCCAACCCGCCGCCAACGCCTCGTAAAGTCATCCTGTTTTGCCCAACGATATCGGGGTAGCATATATCACACACACACACACACTCGTTTTTTCTCACATTGCGCCAGACACTATTGACTTGCTGATTATGATGATTATACCCAGGAAATTATGAAAGGTTTTGAGGGATTAGAGAGGATTTTGATTTTCGAGTAGCCAGAGGTAAAAGTTTTTCCTTTTCCTTTTTCTTATAATCTTTCACGAGTCGAATGTACTTAATCACTTCTAAAAGACTATCTCGTCGTCTTGCATACTTGTACCATTCTTTGTCTTGTAGCACTTCTCTTCTCGTTGCACAAAGTATGCTTGAGGGACAAGTCAAGGTCGAGTCGAAGTCATAGCAGAGACAAAGACAAAAGTGATGGTGAAGGAAATTACAAGATTAACTAAATTACGACTCTGCCGACTCGTAGCGCGACCGCGCATTCTCCTTGACACTCGCGACAAACTCAGCATACGAGCCCGTCCCACGCCTCGCCTCGGCCTCTCGATCGCCTAATTTCCCGCCCTCGCTGCCGAGGCCGACTCCGGGCAAGTACGTCTCTGCCCGGACAATGTCCGCCCTGCCTTGGCCCGAGGACCCGAGGCCGCCAGAGACGTAGCCCATCTTGCTCATGAGTTGACGACCTTTACTTTCCATCTTGGGGGTGCCGACGGGATCGGGCGATGGTGACCGCGGTTTAGGTCGCTTGTGTTTTGCCGTGGGGACTTCGATCGTGCCGCCAGCCTGCTTGATTTGTATCCTTCGTTCCAGTGCGCGATTGCGGTACTCTGGTGCAGAATCGTCCGTGCCCGTCGTTGTCGTGGATATTGTCGTTGGGAGTGATGGTTTCAATGCATCAGGATTGCGCGCACGAACTCTCTGGTCCGCCTTGGCGACGAGTACCGAATCCTCGAGGTTCTTGCGGTGTAGATCAGACTGCGATTCGTGCTGGTCGAGTTCAGCTTGTGTCTTGAATTTGCGAGAGCACAAGAGACAAGCCATAATCTTCAAATCTGCATAACTCGTGTGCTTGTCTGGCGGCGGGGCCATGGCCTCGTTCAGCTCTTCCTGCTTCTTGGACCAATGTGAGATCATGCCTCCTGAACCAGACTTGACCGTCACGCCTGATCCGAGTGCCTTGGCTTTTTTGCTTTTTGTGTGTTCAGTATTGTTTTTCCTCTTTTTGGACTCATCCGAGTCAAGTTCGGCCTCAGGAATGGCATTTTCCGGGATGAAGACCGAACATCGATACTCTGGATTCCAGTAGGCCAACAATTGTGCGGAATCTGTAGCCTTGAAGACTCCGGGTTCCACGTTGCCATATACAGGCACAAAGACTCCCACATGAATAAAGGATAGACCAGCGGGCTTGCCCTTGACTAAGAAACCCTTGCCTGGCAAGGCTGCCGCGAGGGCAAGCGCTTGTGCCGCTGCCGCGGCATCCTGAAGTTCCACAAAGGCGACAGGAACATGTTCTTCAGCTCTCCCCTCGAGCATCAAGACTCTCCTGATCCGAACGCCCTGCAACCTCGTAATGGCAGTCACGATGTGTTGTGCAGTAGTGTCAGAGTGCAAATCTCTGATTTGCAAGAATTGCGAGGGTAGCGTTCCCATGTCCTTGGTAAAGTCCGTGTCCGCTCGTGGTCGTTCACACTTGAAGCAAATCTCGCGTCTAGCATAATTCGAAGCTCGACAATTGCGCTACCATGAATCAGCTCACTGCGTGGCGATTTCTTCTTGGGAATATATGTGGCCGAACATTATCGCAGATCCAGGACCCTGCATCGTTGCGCGGGTCCTTGCTATAGTCTATCCGTAGTCGATACCCATCAATCTCCAGTCCGCCGTCTCGCCATTCGTCGAAAAAGTACCTGGTAGCTTCTGCATCGTAGAATTGCAAGAAGCCAAAGCCACGGGGCCGCTCTAGTAGATCCGTCAGTCTTGTCGCTCACCGAACTGGCATAGCTATTGTCTGACTCGAGTCGCGGTCCCTGATGATGATGCACGATTCCAAGCCCTCGCCAGCATGTCTGCGGCTGATGTAGCGATGAAGCTGCGCGAGTCAATCGTCTAGTCCGGGGTGGTATGCAATGCACGATTTACTTCGACTTCGTCAATCTCAGGCAGTCCCTGAATGATGAGCTGGTGACTCATTACTGGGCAAGCTCGACAGGATGGCCTCCCAGACTGTCACTGTGCTCAAACAATCTTTTTCGATGCTAAGATGCTTGCGATGGATGAAGCAGGATTTCAAGCAGCAATGAAAGCATATACGTGCGGCAAGTAATTAACGCGAAGTCTTATGTTTTGGTTCTTCTGCCACTCAAACTTCAACTTCATCAATATTCCACTCTGATGACAAGTCTTTTTTGCCATGAAGGCTGTACGGACAATGTCATGCAGATGCAGCGTTCAAGGTTGCGCTCAACTGGGCATGATATTGATAGGACGTGAAGTATCGACAATGTTAAGTCTACGACTTCGTCGTCGCCAGCCTCGCAAGACCTGCGACAGCAATTATGTATAGCACCAAAGACTTGTCTTGTCTTGTCTTGTCTTGTTGCGTCGTGTGGAAGATAGGGCCATCTTGCCTATGATTATAGGCAGACATGCGGTAGTCTTGGATGCATTGTTCGTTATGAGCAGTGCGTAAGATATAGATCTTACACGTCCAAGAGTGGCCGCCTGTTCTCAACTCCTTAATACAGTGCAAGCACAGCCTTGTAGAGATAGACTTATGGAGACGAACTTGTCATTTTCCATATCATCAATCGCATGGATATACAATATGGTCCCTGTGATTTGCAATTGAATTTAGAGATGATCAATGTATCGGCCATATCGCCGAGTGATGTTGACCACGGGCGAACCACGAGCTGTGATTGCTCTTGGGCATAGTCAGTGTCAGGCATGCCTGATAGCATGAGACTATTAGATCGTCGTCGTGCACGGTAGATCAAGCTTGCATCATGCAGCTTTGATTTCGTCTGCTTTTGCTTCTAATGTTGCATCACTTTCATCATCAAGTCACGTCACTTGCTGCATGGATTCTGCGAGACTGCGCAGACTCGCAGCCCACCGGATGACGCCGTCATTGTTTCGGATGAATTCGACAATTGCCTTGCGCTTGAGCTCGCTCGTGTCGCGACTGACGGCTTCGAAGAGTTCCACCCTTTGGTCCTGCGAAAGCTTGGTCATATCGAGTAATTTGACACGAGCTACGTGATTCTGTTTCTGCTCGGGCGACAACTTTGTAGGCGAAGATGTGATGACTTCGATGGCAGCTTGCAGCTGTGCATCCGTCACGACCGGCAACGGCGTGACTGAGCGTGAAAGCAGTCGATTGGGAGCCACGGCATCGTTCCAGTGATGCTTGATTTGTAAATCCATGTGCGAGACTGCCGAGCTGTTTGACGAAGTCCTTGTCGTAGCTGCAGGTCGTTGCAGCGGAGGCATCCGTGTCTTCTGCATCCCTTGTGACATGATCTTAAGCGTCCCGACAAAAGATCCCCGACCCTTGATCAGGGATTATACCCTTGCAGTCGTCGATACTAAGACGACGCGTGTCGCACAAAGCAAATATACAACTCGTCATCTCTGTAAATCTCCGAACTTGGAAGCAGCAACAAATACGAAGAAACACGACCAGGATACGCGCCACAACACGACACAACAAACTTTCTGGTGAAACAAGAGACGAAGAAGCGACAAGAAGGACTCTCGGAAGACGCAGGGATTCGTGTGTACAAGTGGGCGTGCAAGCAGTCAAAAGTGCACCGGGTATCATAGTTGCTGACCAGCCGAATCTCGGTTTTGACTGGATATCGACTGGAGGTCATCATCTTTCCTTCTCGCTCTCCTCGGCGGTGCTGCCCTTAATCGCAGTACGAGGCTGGGAGACTCTCAAAAGTCCTCGATAGATGCAGAGGAACGATACGACTGTACGTAAATGGAATACGAGTCGGCCGACGTACGATGAAGATTGGTCTGATGAAGAATTTGCGGCGGAGGAGGATGAACAACTCGGGCCATCGAGACTCACGATTGCGGAACAACCTCTAGCGAAAGCTCCGTGGGAGATTGACTTTGACACGAATGCTTCTGACCTGGCTGCATCGCAATCAAAGGGAATGCTCGATGCAGATTCAACCGCTCCGCAGTCATCTATGGCAAAGTCGGAAACAACGAATCACGAACCTATGAAACGTGTCTATTCCTTGCACGATCGGCCTGCTCGACCGAAGACTCCGGAACATGCTACGCAAGATATCGAGCCGAAGCCCAGTATGAAGCGATCAAGTGCCAGGAGATCCTTGTTGCCAGAAGCTCTGCCAGACCAGGAGCATCTCGGTGATAATGGAGTGGGCTCTTTGTCGCATGCATCAGAAATCAGTCGCGCACCGGTAGATGCGAGCGATAATGCCACTGGGGTATCCAACCTTGAATTGTCGCAAGATCCACTACCGACGGAGCATTCATTTGTGCACTCCCCTGTGCTTGGGGCATCAGCACCCACGAACGATGATTCTGACAGTGACGCATTCGCAGACGAAGACGAAGACATGAGAATTGAAGCTCTCATGTTCAACCCAGACAATTTGGCTAGGAACAATTATTCGGACGACGAGCTAAGCAAGGCTGTCTCAGTTGAACAGGATAAACCTACTGTATCCTATGAGTCCTCTGATAAGCCAAGCACCGAATTGTCCCTCAATCCCGAGCTACCTAGTGTCGCACCACAAAGCAATGTTCCCATGTTTCCGCAGGACTTTCGAGAAGGACTGAAATCTAGAGCATTGTCGGACGCCATACTGGAAACCTATCACGCTCCACAACAGGGCTCCCAAGATATGTTGCGCTCGTTGTCAGCTGAGAAGCATGAACTTCAGACCGTCGTTACTGCAGAGAGGACGCCTTCGATCGTGCTAACGACTAATGCATGGGCTGAAAAAAGTAGACTTCTCAAAGAACAGCTCGAGAAGAATAAAAGAATGAAGGAGGAGATGCAAAAGAGGCCAGTCATTCGTGAAAGCACCTATGACCACGAATATGAGTACCAAGCACCGATTGCCAGGATACAGTCGCCGATGAGGAACATGGAGATGCCCGTGAATCACGAAGATGCTGTTCCCGTTCTACCTGCTACGAGTCACTATGAAACACAGCCAGTTACCATGCATCCTAATCTGAATACTTTGCTTGAAGAGGACGAGGGAGAAGAAGGAGAGGTGGCTACGACTGTACGACGCTCTAAAGTATCGCACGAAGGAGATGTTCCGGTACAAAGGACACTCACGCCGGCAGTGCCGGAGAAAGATGTGCAACCCTCAAGAACGCCAGAACTCGGCACAACGAGCAAACGACGAGATATTCCTTCGCCTTTGAAATCGCCGACTCGACTCCCAAGTTCTAGCACGATCGAGATGACCCGTCCCGACTCTGCAAAGTCCTATGACACTAACAAAGATCTGCCTGCGATCACGTCTAGCTCGTTATCGCACCGTTCTAGCGATTCTGACTCTGGAAGTGATGCCGAGGGGAGCATAGAAGACGACACACTGAGTCCGGAACAGGAATATGCCATGCTGAAAAGTCTGGAACCCGGCACACCAAAGTCGACAATTGCGCTTGCTAAAGACAAGGATTTACCTACGCTGCGACAGGAGAGACCGAAATCGAAGACCACTGATCTGCCTGCCATCACAGCGTCTCTAGACAAAGACACACAACATGCAGGTGTCGCATCAGCAATGGCAGCTTACACGCCTTCGGAGTACTCTGCCATGCCATCGTCCGACACTCCAGTAGACAAACACGCCTCGACGCAGGCGGTGCATGATAGTGCCAACCATCTTCTGCCATCCTTGCCTGTCACAGAGACACCCTTAGTACAATCTTCAGCAGCTCTCAAAGAGGAAACACCGTCGCGCCCGATTTCGAAGGTCTGGGAGCCATTGCGTACGCATCCTAAAACAGAGAGTCAAGCTTCACCACCAAAGATTGAGACTTCTCGATTTTCTAGCTCTACTATTCAGAGTAATGAGCCTGATGACTATCGTTTTGACATGCGAGACAGTTTTAATCCTGCCATGTTCAATACTCTTCAAGACAAGCCCTATTACTCCGATGACGAGATGGATTCCAACACCAATGACGAACGATTGGCCGTGCCCGATCACGAGCGCGAGCCCTCGTTACGAAGCTCAACCTCCGTGGCTACCTTGCAGCCAGCATTGAGGCATATGCAATCCACCTTAACGATCAATCCCGATACACCGTCGACCATTGGCGAAAGAGAAAGCGAGCGTCTAGCGGATGAATTGCTACAAGAACTCTCTCTTGCACATCAGCCAGAAACGTCAAGCGACATCGAAGCTGTGCCAACGGACAAGTTTATGGAGCATTCGACTCGACCACTTGAAGATAGTAAGACTCGCACGAGTCTGACGAGTCCCTTGTTATCCAACACGACTACAGGTGCACTAAGCGATGAGCAAGATGCACGGACACCGAGTCCGTCTGCGAAGTTTGGCGCTCGCGGACGTTCGGCATCCGCCGGGTCAAAATTTCTAGAAGTGATGAGTCCGATGACCTCGATGGAGCAGACCAGAGCCATTGAGAATACGCCCCAGGTCGCCAACAACCATAAAATTTCGTCAGCCGACCTGTTGCGCTATAAAGATATCAAGCAGTTGCCCACATCTCAATTGAGGACTGCAGAATACCAACGCAGGACCAAAGCGTTGCAAGAAAATAGTAGTGGGCTACGGGAATACCTTGTTGCCATCGAGCTTCGTCTCAAGGAGCAAAACAGATCTCTCCCGGGACCGGCACCCAAGACTGAAGTCAAGCCCAACAAGACGATTATACCTGACATGTTCGTTCCCAATGACCTTTCCCGCACTACTGCTCGGATTGGCGACAAGGGCAAGGACGCCGCGAAGGAACTACTCTCAAAGTCGACGAGGGGTCTGAAGGGACTTTTCCATTCGAATTCGCGGTCAGTCTCAGGCTCAAAGAAGCCAAACATCTCCTTGCCACTCGAGTCGAAGAAGCAAGACCGTCGCACAAGTCTCTTCAAGACGCGCAGCGTTAGTGGACAAGAAATACCGACCATGTCGACGGCGCCACAATATCAACAGAATCTCATGGCCCCTTCGACTCCCCAGAGTCCTCAAAACAAGCAGCAATACTCGCCGATACATAATCAAATTTCGCATCATTCGGTGGGGTTGAGTTCACCCATTTCCCAACGTAGCCACCAATCACCGAACGCAAATACTCGAGATTACCATGTTGAGGCCAGATTGCCAGACACTCCAAGCTCAAAAAATGACACTATTGACACCTCGAATGGCGGCCGTCCGAATTCGACCATCGCACGCATCAAGACTTACTTTCCAGACTTGCGCGATGACGATATAGAAGAAGCCTTGCGTGCGTGCGATGCGGACGAACAGCGCGCCATTGGATACTTGGTGATGCACCGGCAGACTCGCTAAGCGCACTGCACATTCTCAAGTGTACTAATGACCCCACCACAACGACGATTACTACTACTACTACCACTACTCTTAATGAATCATGCAGCACAATGCAAAGAATACTAATCATGTACGTTCATGCCTATGCATGAATGTCGATAATATGTATATAAATTAATTCATCATTCATAATTTACAAATATCAAGAGGTGAATGCTCGCTAATTTTAATTGTACTATGTTGACGCTACCTTGACTTGTGTCGCGCTTTGCTGGAATATATTTGTGGAACTTCTAGTACGAGTCCACTAGAGGACGAATGGAGCGGTTAAGAGTGCCATGACGAGAGTGAAGGGAACGGCGAGGCTGCTCGCGACCGAAGCAGTGGTCCCACCACCACCACCACCGCTACCAGTAGAGGAAGCGGACTGTGACCAGGGCTGGGAGACGCCAGAAACCGTAGCGACATTGGCGATTCCGCTGGCGCCTGGACTGGACGCATTGTAGACGGCATTCGGGATCCCAAACGTCCCTGTCCCAATAGCACTGATAGTGCTGCTGGAATCGGCATACCTGACTTGCGCCAGGGCAATCTGTTGCTGGTCCCAATTGTAGACGACGTAGGCTGACCGCAAAAAGTAGTCGCCCAACAGGTAATACGAGTCGCTGCTCACGCCAACCACACCAATCTGACAGACTTGTTGTCCCCGGGACCGACTCACTGCGTCGACTAGTAATTCCACAGGGGTGCGGATGGTCGCGCCATTTTGAAAGTGGAAATCGACGGTGGTGCCGGCCGTGATGGCGGAACAAGGGACCACGGGCTGGGAGTTTTGAACGGTGCCGCCTAGTTCGGCGGCGATGAGGGAGACCACTGCAGTAGGGAGGTATATGACGGTGGTGCCAGAGTCCAGGACGACGATATTGTCGACGGAAGCAGAGGCCGATGCCGACGTCGACCCGTTGAAGCCGACGGAGAGTAGCGTCACTTGCAGCGAGCGGTCCGCGGGCTCGACGATGGGCACGACGGTCAAAGGGCCACTGTACTTTGCCGAGTCCACGCCGCCCAACAAGACGGACCCGTTGCCCTGCGCGTTGAGGTAGAGGGAAAACGCCGAGCTCGCAATGACTTTGTTTGCGACAAACTGGTCCAGCAGCGTCGGGCTCGTAAAGGGCATCTCCGTCGTGTTGGCCATGGCGCCAATGGCATCAGCCACGGAGGGGAATCCGTCGAGACTTACTGATGGTCCGAGACCGATGATGCCGGCCACCGCGCCGGACGATGAAGGATTGTACTGGTACGTGGCGAGTCCAAACTCGAATTTAGGCACCGACAGGCCGGCAAAGAAAGCCGTCTCGGAGATGATTTCGCCTACGGCCTCGGAAGTATCGACGTAAGAGATGGCAAAAGCTTGTGCGGGTGTATTGCCATAGGTCGAGGATGTGCTCGGATTGTAGCACCCGTTCGAGGAACAAATCTCCTTCTCGAGCGCAGACGTCGTCTCGCCGTTCGGGTCGCCACTCGGCGTGAAGGCCGAGATGTTGGTGCTCGCAGCCCACGTCAAGGGCGATCCGGTATCGAGGATGAGATTGAGAGTCTGTGCGGGCGTGCCAAGTTGGATAGAGGCGGTATATCCCGCAGTGTTACTCGTTATTTGTAGAGGCGCCGACATTGGACTCGTTGCTCGTTTGTACAATTGTGCTGCCGCGCTTCCCAGCCGCTGAACTGGCAATTCAATCCAACCTCTCTTGCTCGCTGCACTGGTGGCAAGACCTTCATCCGTGCCAGCAGCAGTCTCTCCATCGGCGGTCGAGAACAAGGCCGGAGAGTAGTGTGGGATGACCTTTGATGCGGCCACTGATGTGGCCAAGAGCAGCTCTGCAAGAAGCATGTTTACTGCACTACTCTGTTATGGCACTACCAAGAATGTCGAGCAGAGAGATATAGACTATATGAATGCTCGTTTATGTAGACAAGAAACAAGCAAGTCCTTGTGTGAGGGGCGAGATTCTTGTGCAACGTTGCAGCTTTGTCACCAACCGTTGGTTCTTGGCCAAGTCTCCACAAGCAAGAAAAACAGGCGTGTGCAATGCCAAGGAAAAGGAAAAGCGAAGTCTCTCTCGTGAAAGCTGAAGACGTCGTGCTGGCCTCTTTGTGTAACGTAACGCAAGCAAAATTTAAAGTCCATTAGTTCGCCTCATTTTTCCCTCCAATTCTGCGGGCGGCCGCGCATCTGTTCGGGGCCGGTCGATCCGGTGCACGTGAAGTGAGGCGCAGCAACTTATTTCTTGGCAACTGCGTGACGTCATTGGCATTAAGCTCCGGTTAATTACGGTCCGTCTTTTCGGGCCGTTCGGGCCGCTCAAATACGATTGATACGAAAGTATTGATGCATCCCACGTCGCGGGACGACGGGATTGGGAAATAAGAGTTTGGCATTCCTTGCGATTGCAATAAGAATTGTTTGGCGTGCGTATCGTCTTGTGCTATTTCGAAATTTGATGCAGATGAGAGGCCGTGCCTGAAATTTCGGCTTCCTGTGCAGGTGTGTCTTGACCAGCGCGTGTCTTTGGTGTCTGGTCGCGCGTCCAGCGTCAACAGGCTTCACACAACAACAAGACGCACTGTAGACGTGTATCACGGAGGAAAGCACTTTGAAACCTTTCGAAAATAGAGCTTTGATCGGCACACGACATCACGTGGAGTGTTTTCACGATGGCGATAGAGGACTATGCTAAAGCTCTGGCGAGCATTCCTACAGATCCCGAAGATCTTATGCCATCTCTGGACTCACTGATACATGGGACGGCCAAGTTCGACTCGCAACCATTCTTCACGAGTCTCGCGATGATCATCATCTCGGAGCTCGGGGACAAGACATTCCTGGTTGCTGCACTCATGGCCATGCGACACGACCGTTTAGTGGTCTTTGGCGCCGCTTTTGCGGCGCTCCTGATCATGTCCGTCCTCAGTGCACTGCTGGGGCACACGATGCCGCAACTTTTGCCAAAGTGGCTCACTCAGCTTGCTGCGTGCGGACTGTTCTTTGTCTTTGGCGCAAAGATGTGCTGGGAAGGGTATAACATGGACAACAGTGCTTCGGTAGAGGAGGAGATGGCCGAAGTTGAGCAGGAACTGGAGGTTGTCTCTGGTGGAGACGCACTGAGGTCGGCAGAAGAGGGTAGCTTGCATCGCTCAGGTACTTCTGCAAGTCTCAAGGACTTGTCGTCGACCAAATCTGGACAGACGAATGGTGATGTCGAGGACGATATGGGACAGGCGACCAAGGCCGTCAAAAAGTCCTTTGAAGGGGTGACGAACCTCCTTTCCCTGGTCTTTTCACCAATCTTTGTACAGACCTTCACGCTCACATTCCTGGGCGAATGGGGGGATCGCAGCCAAATCGCCACGATTGCCATGGCCGCAGGTAGTGACTACCTGTGGGTAATTGTGGGCACGGTGCTCGGTCATGGCATGTGCACGGCCCTGGCTGTCGTGGGAGGACGTTTGCTGGCGAGCAAAATCTCTGTGAAGCAAGTGACGCTTGGAGGTGGATGTCTCTTTATCCTGTTTGGTTTTCTTTACGCATACGAATTGCACGAGTCTACGCTGGTCGGACCTGCAACTGGGCCAAGTGCTACCGGAGTTGCTGGCACGGGGTGAAGCTCATAAAGTAATCATGTCCATAGTCTTCTATCACATTCATCTCGGACATGCTCCATGACAGCTAATTGATTGCCAACGTTCCTTCTAACAAACTTTCTGCGGAATCTTCCATGCATAATCATATATGTATTCCTCTATACACAGATGCATATATATGTATACACACAAAGAACAAACTTGCAACTGGATTGGACCTTGTGGCCAAATGAAATGGAAATGAAATTTACAAACGACGAATCCGCTAATCGATGGATAGCCGTATAGAAGAAACGAGGACAACGGAAGGAAATGAAAGATTACCAAATCAGGCAACTTGTGCCGTGTTGCCGTTCACCCTCTTTGTTGGTTGCCCCTCGTTCGCGGCTTCCAGGTTTCCTTTCCTTTCCCCTATTATTCGCGCCCTTCTTACCAAACTACCGCCAAACACCGATTCATCACGCTCTTCTGCCGGCAATAGTCGTTTTATCACTCGTTCTATCTGACGACTCTACACTCTTTACATCCAGTACTCGTCCATCGACAAAGTTCTCGTCGAAAAGCGATCGACGTAGCGTCAAATGGTGCGATTTCGAGCGTTCTCCGCTTCCGCACTGTTATTGTTTGTCGCTTTTGTCCTACTGCTGCTTACGGTCATTTCAGCCCCCATCACGAGGTTTTCCAGGTAAGCAGACCGACGATGACGACCTTTTTTCATTCGACATGCTGACAAAGTGTCTAGTCTGGCCTCAGTCAGCGGTACAAAGTTTGGTGTGTTTGGGTACTGCTATACGAATGGTAGCTGCTCCGGCATAAACATTGGTTATGATACGGACAGCATCATCTCCGGCAGGACAGCTGGTATACTCTCGCGACGACAGGTGAATCTCGAGCGACGACAGGGTCTTGGTGGAGGGAATGCAAATCCTGCTATGAATTCACAGTCCATGTTCAACTTGCCGTCCAATACCCGAAGCAACCTCTCGAATATCCTTGTAGTACATGTCGTCGCAGCGGGACTGACGCTCATACTGTTCTTGATGGCTGTCTTTGGTCATCTGCAGAGCGCTGCGAATTCGTCGGGCTATATGCTAGGCGCGATTATCCTGGCAGTTCCAACACTGGTCCTTACACTGCTCGCCTTTCTCATGGACATTCTCATCTTTGTCCCAAACCTGGACTGGGGTACCTGGATCACTCTGGGGGCGACCGTCCTGAACGCCATAGCCTGCGTCACCATCTGCGCTGCCAGACGAAATCTAAAGGCTCGAGTGGCAATGCGAAAAAGAATTGCAGAGAACGACGATCTCAACGCGGAGCATTACTATAATTCGCAACATTTGCAGGATCCTGTGGTTGTACCTGAACCTGAGATGTCACAGGTCGACAAGGCGACATTGCCACAATTCAGTCAGTACGATCTCGAACATCCAGATGCAGCGGATACGGAGACCATGCCGCTCAACAGGAGAGAATTAGACAGTCGCAGCATGAGAAGTGAGACGCCTTCCTTGACTTCTCCTCCTCGATACCCTGCCACGGGCGAAGGCTATTCTACAGTACACGAATTACAGGAGCTACAATCGGCTGCTGTACCCATGAATGACTATTCCCGTGCCAGGATACCGTATGGCAACCCACCGAGACGCGAAGAGCCCGATCTGTATGCACCGAGACCCTTTGTCCGCGAAGATTCCTACGGTTCGAATAGATCGATACAACCACCGTTAGCTCATGCTGAAGAACCATTGCGCCGGGATCCTGCTCTCGAGGGAAGTGATGTGAGTGATCACGAGTCACCAGCACGAGAGCACTGGCGATCCAGGACGACGCGCGCACCTCTAAACGATGTCGGCAGTGACGATGCGGGCGGCGACGACTGGAATCCACCAGCACGCAGGGGACCACCACGCGATCGACGGCAGCGCGCAGTCAGTGGTCCGCGCCCGATGCCGCAGTCGCGATCCGAGCCAAGGATGCCGGTCAGGTCAGCTAGTGGCAGCTACTACGAAGATGTGCCACCTCAATTCGACCAAGGCGCACAGCGACGTTTCCAGGACGGCGACTATCTCGAACCACGATCCGCCAGAGGTCCACGCCGCCATACACCTCAAGGATCCGTGTCGTTCGAACGACCTCCGTATCCACAACAACCCCGATCGCCCGATACCTTATCGAATAGTTCTCACTTCACCTCCGTCTCACAACGAGGCATCAATCCGGCCTGGCGAGGCGACCAACCATCGAGCAATATGCGGCCCTATGGCGGCAGTCACGGAGGTCACCCGCACCCGCACCCGAGACAGGAACGACGCGGACCACCTCCCAAGCCAAACATATTGGCGGATAATCCAGACTTTGTCTTGCCCGGCGCCGGCGCTGGCGGACGCAGCCGATTACCTGCCTCGCGACGACCCGGTGCCGTGCCCGCGTTGTCGGCGAGTAATCTCAGTGCCGGCCCATCACCCTACGCCATCGCCAAGGCCGTGTAAGTGTGGTAGCATCATAGCTCCCGAGTCAATCTTTTACTAGATCTCGAACTTTTCCTCATGACTGTGCGATATATACAGAAAGGAACAGGGAAAGTGTATCAGCATATGTACAACAATATCTATAAAAAATGTGTTTTTATTTTCTTCTATTTGATCCTATTTCATCATCTAGCTTATGGCCTTTCATTCTCCATCGTTGTCCGTGACTGTTGGCCCGAGGGAATCGTACCGACTTCAATGACCGTACTACCATGTTTTGCACGAGTTTCGTCCGGAATACAGGACCGCTTGGAACGAAGGTTGCTTGCAACTCTTAAAGTTGCGTAAATAAGAGTTTTCGCGGATGGCGGTGGATTTAGGACAGTAAGCGAGCGGCGACCAGGTCCATGACTCTTTACACCATCCCCGGACGAAGAAGTCTCGGTCTTGGTGGGTAGGCTGGAGTTGAATCTCCGCCAAGGCGTGGTTGTAGAGGATTTTTCCGCGCGACGGACACACGTATTGCGTCACGTCGCCTACTGTGCCTGCGGCATCACAGTCCTCGACGCGTTGGACGTCGCCTTCGTTGACGGTGCCAAAGAGACAGCAGTGGTCTTTTGGCCAGGCTGTGCTTTGACTTGCTGCGATTGCGGCGAGGAGTACTTGAGTCAAGAGTAGTGCTGAGAATTGCATTGAAGAAGTTTCTATGTCGTCCTTTGACTTTTTTCTTTTGCTTTGCGGTATAGGTATGAACGGGTCATTGGCTTTTATATATAGGAGACATCAGACAGAAAGGAGTACATTTGTAGGAATGTGCGGAAGTTTCTACTATGGTACCGTCGATCGAACGATATTGCTGCGGTACTTGATACAGTGATAATCGTCCCTGCTGATCTACAAGCACGACCGAGTGAATTCATTGATGGTTCCTTTGTTTATCGCATGGAGTCCTTGCGGTGGATACCGCTATGGTGATGGATGCCTGAGATTGACAATTCGGAAATCTTCTTTTGCTTGATTATGATGGACACACTTGTGTACACTTATTCCCGGATCGACATACCAAACCCGCATTGCATTGAGCAAGAGTCATCGGACATAACAACACGATGCCGTGTCTTGATTATCGGACAATGTATATCTCACAATTCCCGCTAGGGTGGCCGGGATTACATGCGTTTCATCCATCAGTAAATTGCTCGCATCGGCGAGCTCGACCGGCATGCTGTCATAATCGTCCATCTTGTCCTAATCGTCTGAAAGAAGTCAGACTGGGCAACCACTGCGCTATATTTGTGTAGCCACAGGTAGTGTTTCTCCATCATGAACATGGCAATTCGGTTTTGGAATTCAGAGGAGAATTTGAGTGACCAAGCATATAATGCGGTTATCTTGACAGACCATGTCCTCACATGTCGAGGAATACCCGCGATCATTGAGCAATCCATAACAGGGCGTTTTTGTCTCGTCATTGAGTCGTGCTTCTCCAAAATCGCTGATAAATGGTTGAATTATATACAAGAAATGAGTATATCCACACTAGTCATACATTTGTACTTTTTGGCGTTCACGAAAGAGTCGTTACTTCGAAGCTAGAGATGGCATCATCTGACGATTAGCAGACCTGCCATGAAGGAGACAATCATGATTGTACGGGACACTTTTGAGGCATCGCTGCTCTTTGGCAGAGTGGTTACAGACGGCAGAGATGTCGCTTTCGAGCTCGATGATGAACCAGGTACACCAGAAATACCCGTAGTCGCGGAAGTGGTCGTGCTGCCCAACGTTGTGCCTGATTGGCTATTGGCCGCAATTGCGACACCTTGATTGCTGTTGTTCGAGCCGGAAATGTTAATACCAGACCCAGAGGCACTGGAACCAGAAGATCCTGTGCCAGAAGATCCTGTGCCAGAAGATCCTGTGCCAGAAGATCCTGTGCCAGAAGATCCTGCGCCAGAAAATCCTGGGCCCGCAGCGCCGAAGCCCGCAGCACCCGCGCCAGAAACACGAGCCCCAGCAGCGCCTGACCCAGACGAGCCTGAAACGGGGGGACCCGAGGAGCCTGAGGTAGAAGAACCCGGAGTGGATAACCCAGACCCATTAGTGCCAGAAGCACCTGAGACCGAGGCGCCCGAACCAGATCCTGATAAACCGGGCCCCGACGAGCCAGAGCCAGAGCCAGAGCCAGAAGAACCAGACAATCCAGAAGAACCTGACGAACCTGAGCCCGTAGGATTATTGGCGCTCGGAGGGCCTGAAGGACTTCCCGCCGGCGGTCCTGGAACCACAACAGTACTCGTAGTGACTGACGAGAGAGTGCTCTGCCTCGTTCCAGTCGTCGTTGTGGTTGTCGCTGTCGTGGTAGTCGTGTTCCAGTACATCTTGCTCATTGTGGAGGCCGAGCTGATGCCGGAAGACAATGTGGTGGTGTGTTTACTGGCATCAATGCCGCCTCCACCACTGCCGCTCGATGTCGCGCTAGTCGTTGATTGGGAAAGGCCGTTTGAAGTCGTCGGGGTTGTCGTCGTCGTCGTCGTCGTCGTCGTCGAGCTGACAGACACCGGACTAGTGGACGTAGTCGTGAGACTATCGGATGAACGGCCTGAGCTGTTCGACTGCCCGTCGTGAGAACTTGACATAATGATGCTTGTTGTGCTGCCGGGCTTGGTATCTAGACTTCCCGACGAGGACGAGGAAGCAGAGGATGGAGATGACTCCATTGAGGATGAGGACTGTGCCGGTGGTACAGGGAAAACCGTTGAAGAAATTTCTGGCGGCAATGAGCTCAGAGGATAGTCGAAGGAAGACGTGAGTGACCCCGAAACAGCTGAGAATACGGACGAGGGTGAAGGACTTTCAAAAGACATCGAGCTCGTGGTTGACTCGCTTGTAACGATAAATGACAACGAGCTTGACTCTACAAAAGGCATGAAAGAAGTGTCTGCCATGAAGCTCGAAGACGAGTCAAGTGTGGGAGCAGATGACTGTGAATTTGCAGTTGTTGAAGAGAAGAGTGAAGAGGAGGATTCTGGTCTTGCCTCAGACGACGAACCAGAGGTTGAATAGGTGGACGAAGAGGAAGAACCAGACAGACTAGAGGAGTATGATGCAGTCGGCGTCGCGAAGAAGCTAGTGGAGCTGTCGGACGCCGACAGGTTGTCGCTGCTAGTGCTGAATATGCTTGAGCTCTCCGTTGATGCGCCCGACGTCTGTGACGTCTCAAAATAAGCGCTAGATGATGGTGATGACGACGATTCCGGGGTTACAGTACTGGAGCTTGAGTCTGTGAAGATCGTACTGGAGCTTGAGTCTGAAGTATCAGAGCTTGAGTCCGCAAACGTGGTACTGGAGCTTGAAGCCGTGGACAATGTTGATGAAGTCGTGGTCACACTTGTGAATGAGAACGACGACGACGATTCCAAGTTCGTACTACTAGAGCTTGGATCCGTGAGAGCAGCAGACGAGGACAATGTCATGTCCGCACTCGTAGCGGACGCTGTCGCTGAGGGCACAAATATTGACATGCTCGTTGTGTCACTTGCAGAAGTAGAGGAAGATATCCAGGTGTCCGAAGACGAGAAGGACGAACTTGTCATGCTCGCATAGCTCAAACTGCTGCTTGTCGTCATATACTTGCCTGTGCAGACCGCATCAAGCACGAGGACGGTGAGATCCGTGTCATCTTCTTCATGATCACTGTAAGCCGCCGTGTTATAATAGCCTGCAGCGGCGGGGTTCGAAGTGTTGGATCCATCATAGTAGTAGATCGTGTTGTAGAGAGTGTTAACATCATCCTCTTCATACCGGAACTGGAGCCCATAATTGTCAAAGTATGGCGCCTCAGGGAAGAGACAGTTGTCATTTTCGGGGCCAGTAACAAAAGGAAACCCTGGAAATACGATGCTCCAATTTGCGGCATTTATGTCATAGACGATTTGTCCATATCGTTGCTGATTTACCGTGTCGAAGCATGTGCCATTGCTCGTCTCGTCGACAACGATCTGCTCAGAGAACAAGGTGCCTGTGGCGTTTGAAATGTCGAGTGTATAGCAGCTGTATTGGGCGGGAATCCCCTGTGGGTTATACGAGGAGTCAGCAGGCACAGCATTATTGGCAGCCGCCGGACTTGAAATCTTGTGTCCCATGGCACGGTCTGTCACAAATCTGGATGCAATGTCTCGTTGCGACGTTGGCGGGTTGTACCATGTCTATATACCGAGCGTAGATTTCAAGTGTCTCATGTGGCCATAAACACGGCAGAGTAACCGACGAAAATAGATATGGAATTCCACAACTCGACGAATCAGACTGTATCTAGACGCTTGTTGACACGGGAAGCTGTTAGTTCAAGCCGCTCATGTTGCACAAGATGGCGGTTCTTAGCCGTGTTGGGGCAGTCCAAACATACGAGGCCCTCACTTTTCCGACTATTGACAGGTTTGGTATATGAATGACAAGACCGCCGAGTCGGTGGGCCGGGGAGAGTAAGCGACTGGTTGAGTTTGTGGCATGGGAATACCCCTTCCATAGCGCCAAGATTCCCGTCATTCTCCGTGAACCGCTGCTTGTCGGGCCGTCGTGTCCAATGTCCAGAAGCGCAAAGACACAAATTTAAACTCGGAAAGATGGCGCAATATTAGACGGAGGCTGTAATTTTAAGTCCTGAAGCTCAGTTTTGCTTCTTCGGTGCAAACTCAAGTCGCGTAGGCAGCTACATCAAGGCCACTGTACCCATCAGGTCCATCACATATCGTGCAATGTCGATGTGACATTTTGTGATGCATGGCGTGCCATCATATCAATCTCTCTAGTACAAGTTTCATGGTTATGATATTAGTGTGTGAACTAGAAGGTTCACGTACTGCACTTTAATGCCCAAGGACACAAGATGGATCAGAGCATGGCAACGATAGTGTGCCTGTATAACGTTCAAGAGCCATCAACGTACACGCGTACGCGTACGGCGCACGTCACCAACATTATATCAAACACGTAACGTGACGTCCCCGGCCGTATATAGCGCTACGGTAGTTACATATACACGCGGATATAAACACATGTGCACGTGACTGTTGTAGTTAAACGAGACACTCTGGATGAAACTCGGAAAGTTGCGGCAAGAGATGAAACGTTAAAGGCGCCGCACGCCACAAAGTCGAGACAAGTCACGTGACACATTCCCCGGATTTGATCCAGATCTCATCTGTTCGCTGCCCGCGCCTCCCCCGATTCAAACAAATAGGTACCCTCAAAGCTCTTTTCTCTAAAAAACCTAGATCCTTGTATCAACACACTCCTTCTCGGCATCTCTTTCGCTTCTTGGGTAGCTCTTCTCAAATATAGATAGAACGATTCTGATCTACGAGTAGCTCTTTCGGACATCTAAGGAAAATGCTGTCTCTCTTGGTTGCGGCCATTGCTTTGGGGGCCGTGCACGTCGATGCCATCTCAGCGGCCCAGCAGGCCTCTCCGGCATGGCAGCGGGCACTCAACTTGACGTCTCTCATGACGAATGAGGAAAAGGCCAACATCACCACCGGGGCGGGTCTGGTCCAGAGGTGTTCCGGCAACACCTCGCCCGTGTCGCGCTTTAACATTCCGAGTCTCTGTTTCCAAGATGGTCCGGCCGGTGTTCGGGCGGTCGATGGCACCTCGGCTTTTACTGCGCAGGTCAATGCCGCCAGTACCTGGGACGTCAACCTCATCTACCAACAGGCACATGCCATGGGTGCAGAGTTTCGTGCAAAGGTCAGTCTTGCCAATTCTCAACGGGATTTCTTGCGGCAAAGCTAATCTCGATACAGGGAGTCAATGTCGCGCTCGGACCAGTAGCTGGTGGTCCACTCGGACGAACTCCGTATAACGGCAGAAACTGGTGCGTACAGTTCAACTGTGCACAAAGCCTATACTGATGATAACAGGGAAGGATATGGCAGCGATCCGTATCTGCACGGTGTTGCAGCATATTACGGCATTCGCGGCATTCAAGACAATGGTGTCATTGCCACGCCAAAGTAAGCACTCAGTCGTTCGTGTAAACAGGAACCGGGTCTAACATTTCCCAGACACTTTATCGCATACGAGCAAGAGACTTATCGGTACACGGGTCTCCTGCAGTCCGTTGCCGGTGGTGGACTCCAAAATCCTTCCAACAACACCAACTTGGAACAAATCAGCTCAGATCTGTCGAATCGAACACTTCGAGAACTATATCTCTGGCCATTCGAGGAGTCCATGGCTGCCAAGCCACTCGCCATCATGTGCAGTTACAATCGAGTCAACGGCACGGACGCTTGCGCCGATGGCACACTATTGAATGATATTCTCAAGGTAATCTTTCCCTTTGATGCGCTGAAAGGTCTGTACTCATGGATTGCAGGACGAACTAGAGTTTCCCGGATTCGTGGTTGCCGACTGGGGTTCCGTCTTCATGGCGGCTTCGACGAATGGAACGATGAACAACGGACTTGACGTCGACATGCCGGGTGGCGAGGGCTACTATGGCAGCGATCTGGTGACGGCGGTTTCGTCTGGCTCCATCCCGCAGTCTCGACTGGACGAGGCAGTGACTCGCATCTTGTTTGCGTACTTTTCCTCTGGCCAGGATGTAGGGTATCCGAGTGTCAACTACAATGTGCAAACATTTGCTACGGTCGATGCTAACGGCTGGGTCAACGAGCATCTCGATGTCCGCGCGAATCACTCGTTGACCATTCAGAAAGTGGGTCAGGACAGTGCCGTCCTCCTAAAGAATGTAGCGCAGAACGCAGCCGGCGGTCTGCCATTGAAGTCTGGTGCAAGAATGGCCATTTTTGGTACTGATGCTGGCCCTCGACCGGGCGGACCAAACTATGGACAGCTCAACAACTATCCCGCAAATTCAACCAATAATGGAACGATAGCCCTCGGAGCTGGATCCGGTACTGCGCATTTCACATACTTGATTGATCCTCTTGCAGCCATCACCAATGCTGCCGCCGCTCAAAAGTGGCAAATCTCCTCGGTCCTGAAGGACTATCCAGCAAACGTCACTGCTAATGCCGACGTGTTGAACGAGTTTGATGCAGCCATGCAAGGCGTCGATACCTGTCTGGTTTTTGTCAGTGCCTTTTCAGGTGAAGGATATGACAGGAGCAACCTCAAGTTTGATAACCGCGGCGACCAGTTGATTCAGTATGTCGCCAGCCAGTGCAACAACACCATCGTCATCAGTCACATTGTCGGCGTGACAAATTTCGAGGTGCCACACAAAAACAGCAATGTCACTGCCATTCTGAATGCCGGTCTGCCGGGACAGGAATCAGGCGCGGCCCTGTTGCCATTGTTGACTGGAGCCGTCAGTCCTTCCGGTAAACTCGTCTACACCATTCTGCAGAATGACTCGGACTACATTCCGGTCAATTCGACAGTCTCTACCGATCCCCAAGCAGTATTCAACGAGGGTCTCTTGATCGACTACCGTGCAGCCGATGCAAAGAACCTTGCAGTCCGATACCCCTTCGGCTATGGTCTATCATACACCACATTCAACTACTCCAACATTCAGATGAACAATGCCGCGGCCTTTGCGACTGCCAACAGGACAGAGACGGTCATGTACGTCACGGCGAGCGTGACCAACACCGGCAACATGACTGGCCAAGAAGTCTCGCAACTGTACCTCTCCTTCCCGAGCGGTCTCGGCGAACCACCGAAAGTTCTGCGTGGGTTCACCAAGACGTCCTTGAACGCGACGCAGTCTGCCAAGGTGATGTTTTCACTCCGCAAGAAGGACATCCAGATCTGGAACACCACTGCGAATAATTGGCAGATTCCATCGGGACAATTCACCATCTCGGTCGGTGGATCAAGTCGAAGTCTGCCTCTGAACACGACATTTGTCGTGTAGAGACTTATCCAGTTCAGTCCTTGCATGCATCATCCAATACTATAGTGCTTAATAATTGCATTGAAGTAGATAATCTAATAGCATGCGAGGTTTGTGTTATTTTCTCGTCCTCATCTCCATTGGCTGCAGGTCCTATATATGCATATGTTTGCGAAGAAGGAAATTGACGTGGTTTCTCGATATTGCTAATAGTGACCTTTTCAGCAGTCTTGCAGTCTTGGAGATATTCCGCAACTGCACCAGCTGCAGTGAGCATATGCATACAATCGCAATATTAGCTCACTAGCAGAACACAGGAGTGACAGCACTCAGCATGGCATAAAAGACACTCTTCTATCACGGCTGGAGCGACGTCGACGTATCTTCCTTTACGCCGAGAACGCGGGGAAAGTCGGGGGACTGAGGCTTCCTCGATTGCATGCACGCGTGTGCATGCAACTATATATCCTGATTGGGGACAATCTAGCGAAGTTGCTAAATCCATAACGCGGGCGTTAAATCATTCCTTATAATTGAGCTTCCACGAATCAGAACTTGATGGAGGCCTGACATTTTCGAAAGGAAAACAAAAACGTCCTTTGAAGCCACTTTTGTGCAGATGGCTTTCTGTCAGAATTCCTTGGCAAGCGAAGCTGCTTACCTGCTGGTCTTTGAGACGCTCCACGGAGTTCCAAGACGGCGCATCATGCTATAGGCGTTTCGTCCATCACAAGTTCATTGTGCTCAAGATATGCATAATCAACATCAAGTTGGCGATCATCAAGCATTTCGTGTCGCAAGTTGTAGTCTTCAATCACGGTCCGTCGGTGACTATCAGGAAAGAACTGCCACGCTTGCCGTTGCGCGTTTGTAACGTAAAGCGCAAGCTGGAAGACATCTAGCCACATAGATTCGAAGAGATCCCTCTACGCGCCACATACATGTGGCCATAATGAGCTTGCTGAGGCGACGACAGCTGTCAACTGCAATGTTCGGCTCAGAGAACCTTGGGAGGGAACTATCTAAGGGTGCGTCGCCAGAACCAAGTGCAGGAAGGCGAGACGCAGCAGTTCAAGCATTCCGTCCAGTCGAGTATATATATATATATATATATACACGACCGCGATTGACTTTGACAGTTTTGCATAATTCTCTGGCAGTGCGGTATCACGAGAAGGCAATACAGAGATGCTGAATTCTTGCTGTCTCGCCATTCTACTAGGGTCGGTCTTGGGACTCAACATTGGTGTCCCGACGTTGCCCTCCTATGTTTCTCCCTCAACTTCACTCTCTTCTTCATCGATTTCAATTCTTCGCCAGATTTCGTCACTGAATGCTTCGATACCTGCCAGATTTTCGACCAGTTCAACCAGTCCTGTTGCGCAGTCAGCCGCTGTAGGCACGCTTCCGCTTCAGGTGAGTACAGTTTATCGAACGGTAGAGCTCACAGTCACCAAGCTCGTCGATTACTGCGCTTGTCCATCGATAGCTCCTGTACCTTCAGGACACCTCGTCGGCGCGACTCAGACTGGAATCTCCGCCGCCCAGGCCACAATTGCACAAGGCAACAACAATCAGGCTAGCGAAGGGAGCGGTGGTACATTGCTCACACCGGCTGATCCAAGCTCTGGTCGAGGCACTGAAGACGAGGGAAATGGTGTATCAGATGCAGCTGCTGATACAGATAAATCCAAACCTCTCGCGAACATGGCGAGCACTTATACTGTAACCTCAACTGTGTACAAAACTCTACCTGCATCGACGTTCACCACGACATCCACAAACCTTGCAGGCTCAGTGATCGTACAGACTCTTACGACGAAATCAACTACAACGGTATTGCAAACAACCGTCATCACACAGACCGCGACTATAGCAGCAGCAATGACAGCTCGGGAGAGTGATTCTGCTCCATCCCCAGTAGTCCAAGCAGCGTATCGAAATTCTTCCATGTCGGGCAGTGCATCACTTGGATCTCCCACGTTGGTACAGCCTCGCGTCTCAGTCGTAATTTTAACAACATCACCAGCAGCATCCTCTGGCTCTGAAGGTGCCGGGGTCGATGGACAAGGTTTTCGTGAGCTCACATCGACATCGTCGTTCAACAATAATGCTTTCTCGATTACGTCCCTTGGTCACTCGGAAATGTCAAGTGTCATGTCAGGGACCGTGTACGCGGCTAGTGTTACGATCGATTCTTTGACAGAGTCAAGGTCAACACAGGAAGCTCCAACCACAAGTGAGTTGAGCACGTACAGTCTGTCTGTGACCGCGCTGTCTATGGAGAGTGAGTCGACCTCGACGAAAGAATCATTCGAATCGTCCTCGACGCCTTTTTCAGGCCAGAGTTTTTTCTCGGTCTCTGCGGCTTCGTCGGTCCTCGATACTCCTCTCACATCATCAGCGGAATCTGAGTCAAGCTCGACATTGTACACATCAACGATCGCGTCTGATGGCAGCTCGCTAAGTCTTATTGACACCACTGCAACGTCGACATCCACGGCTTCTGTGGACATGACTTCTACGACAGATTCGTCCGAAACCGTTATTTCGTCCTCATTCTCAACCGCAGCTACCAGTCTGACTAGTCCAGTAATAACGACAAAGGCTACTAGTAGCGACGTCGCATCAGTGACCACTTCAGCAGCCCTGACTACTCCCACGTCATCAGTAGAGTATGAGTCAAGTTCAACGTCCGATGTACCCACGATTGCCTCGTCTACAGACAGCTCGGTGAGTCCCATCGATATCGGTGCATCCTCGACATCCACGACATCTATGGACATGACTTCTACAACGGATTCTGCCATGATCATCACCTCGTCCTCATCATCGGCCGCAAGTACAAGTCTGACTAATCCGACCACCGAATTATCAATCACGACATCGACTATTAGCACCGACGCCGCATCTACGACTCCTGTTGTTGCAGTCGTTATTGATGCCGTGCAAAACGGTGGATTCGAAAATGCCGATAGTAGTGGTGGATACACTGCTCCTTGGTCATTCACAACTACGAGGGGCTCTGTGCAGAGTAACACAAATAACGCGTATCAGTCAAACAGCGGGACACACTTTGCCGTTCTTTACGGGACTCCGAACGGCGCAGTCGCGCTGGAACAGACGTTGACAGGTTTGCTGCCAGGGGCGGAATATGTATTGCAGTACTCCTCTAATCTGCGAGGTTTTGCAACTATCCCCCAGTGCACGTTCTCGGTGCTGCTAGGAACGGTCGTGTTAGATACCTTACCGGCGCAGAATACTCAACAATTGGCCTATACCACGAGATCCGTGTCCGTCCGTCCCACCGCTACATCACAAGTACTGCAGTTTGTGCTGACTTGCCATTTCTTCAGTGGTTCTCGAAACTACCTGCTGGATGACATCTCATTGACTATGACCGTCTAGAGTGGTTCCTAACCATGGTCGTGTCACTTCTCACATGCAGTCATATGTCTATTCATCTATATCATCTGGCGTCCTCACAATGGCTTACACAAGAGTCATGGTCTTGACTCATACGATCTGTGCTCAATCATGTACAGTGCACCATACAGCTGCAGGCAAAGATTGGTTCGGCCATATCAAATGGTACTGAAGTGTAAGCTCAAGTACTTGCAATACTTGTAATCTTCTTCACCTTGTTGCAGCTACGACGAGAGTTTCAGCAAGCGATCCTCCTTTCTAGCTATGTATATATAGACATATCTAAATCGGAACATATATGACATGCGCTTCGTTCTAGAGTTCTGTGTCTCTCTTCAGTCACTCGTGATTATCGCCTCGCCATCACAAGAACACTTTCTGCTTGAAGTATTGTTATCTGCGACATCAGCAGTAGAAAATCTGGTCACAAAGTGCAGGAATTCTGATTCGAACGAGACGTTGAATTGTTCAGACTATATCTAAGGTTCGCTAATGCTTCAGCTGCCAAATGCATATACATATGCAGAATGAAATTGCTGACATATGTATAATCATTTGTCTTCTACAAATGAAATTTTCCGACATCGGCATGTGATGGCGCATTATCAGCCGCGAAGCATGTTTCTGGCAGTTGTCTTTCCACCACATCACGGAACCTGTCAGGTCAGATGGCTTACGGTGCCCCAGTCCACATCATGCAGCGGTCGCAAGATGGATGTCGCTCAACGCAATGGTGTTAACATTGCATTTCTCAATGCACATGGTGTGCATGTGGAATCCTTGAACGCAGGACTATTCACTATACTGACTGACTGACTGTGGAAGTGCACTGAAGATCTGATATTTGTGTTTGCACGGACACACCTCCATACGTGTTCGTGGAAAGTCAGCCCATCTGAGCTGTTCTATATATGGCATATACGATTCTATGACCGAAATAGGCGGTGTATTGATATATACAAGGCGAACACTCAATCGCGGAAGTGATAGACCTGCAGTTTCATGACGGCCGCGGCGAAGCGAGCAGTCCGATTATCTCTTCTTTTTTGTGCCGCAATGAAGCTCCACGGACTTGCGTCGCAACCGTCCACCAATCCTCATGCATCCGCCAGCATGTCTTCAACGACTGCAATGGGCAAAGATGATTCGGCAACGTCAAGTCATGGAGAATTTTCAAAATCTTGCCGAGGCCGTCGCCCTTCAGGTTCAAGCCACTTTTGTGCATATGGCTGACCGGTTGAGTTCATCTTTAAGACTTTCAAGGTCTCGGGACGGTATATGATAGGTCGTTGAGAGGGACGATGCATATGCCACTGCCGGAAAATATGTGATTTCCTGTCACCCATTCCTCCGAGGCTGTTTTGTCGGCAAAGCTTGGACATTTTCCTTTCAGCCTCCTTCAGTTCGACTCTGCCGGATGAAATGTATACGGATGATATCAATTGATTTATGACAAGACTGTGATGATGAAGCTTAGGTACAATGGCTGGACTATGTGCGATTGGAGCAGCAGAAACTTGCCTCTGACACGGGTACATACCTCTCGAGAACTCACATGCTTTTGCATCTTGCTCACTCTCATTCCCTCGCTTCGGGTAATATGGCACTTATGGGACGCAGCAATGAAGGCGGAGGCGTCTGTGGAGGACGCCATCCAAGCGAGAGCAAAACGGCAAATCAAGCAGTTGATATGAAACAGCTCGGTGAACTTCTGACAGTCATTTATAATGCTTGCTCTTGTCCGTCGCTTGGTGGAGTTTTCTTTCAAGAAGTACAAGACGTAGAAGCTGGTCATGATGTTGACTCTCAATCACTTGGTTGCGTTGTTGGGAACAGTGTCGGGTCTCACAATCGGAACCCTTTCATCCTCGTCCTCATCCTCTTCCTCCTCTTATCGCTCTATTGTCAGTTCACGAAATGCATCGGTATCATCGGCAATCACAACAAGATCCACAGTGCCTGTCTTGCAGACCTCTAGTGTGGTCGTACCCGTGATCCAAGTCAGCACGGTATACCGCACCGTCGAGCTCACCGTCACAAAGTTAGTCGACTATTGTGCCTGCCCGTCATCAAACCCTGCTGCAGCGGCAGCAGGTCAGGCCATTGTTGCGACACCAAATGGAGCAGTTGCAGCAGGTTCTCCCGCCGCAGTGCAAGCAGTAGGAAGCAACCAAGTCAGCGGTGCTTCCAACGGTGCACAGCCGCAATCTGGTTCGTCTGGTGCCATTGCCAATGCTAATGCAGGCGTCGGAGGAAGTGGAAATGGACGTGTCACAACATCTACCTACACGACGGTCTTCACTGTCTACCAGACTGTGCCAGCCTCGATCTATGTTTCAACCTTCACAGACCCAGCTGGCTCGAGAGTGGTGCAAACCCTGACAACAACATCAACCATAACACAGCTAGTCACTTCGACTGTCACACAAGTCGTCACTCAAACGTCAGTTGTCACAGCCGCAGCTGGTCAGGCAGCTGTCGGTGCGGCTACCACTCTTCGACCCATCTACAGCAATTCTACTATGTCTACAAGCAGTCAATCATTGCCAAACGACGTCGCGCCTCTCACCGTTTCATCATCAACGACAATCTTACCCAATGGAGGTGCAGGAGTAGGTGGACAGCAACTCAGTACTTCAACTACATCAACACCATCGGAAAGCTCCACGCTTATGCCATCCATGAGCACATCACAGACAAGTTCAACGCCAGTTGTGATTATCATTTCCTCTGCACAATCACAGTCTTCCGTGTCTGATACTGCCATATCGTCCGCGACTGAGTCATTGAACGCTCCTAGCGAGACCCTTTCCAGAAGTGACACGGTCATGTCGAGTCTTTCTTTCTCAACGACTTCATCAGTTGGGTTTGAGCCAACATCGACGCTCGAATCGACTACGACATCGGAAAGCCAATCTTCCAGCGAGTCAGGCACCAACGCTGCGGTGATACCTACGTCAAGCTCTGCAACGACCAGCACCTCTTCAGTGCTAAGTCTGTCAGATTTGCCACTTTCGACGTCTTCAGTGTTGTCCGAATCGAGCTCAGCTGCGGTGGATAGCAGCTCGACAATTAGTTCCAGCACATCGGACGTAACAACAGCCACGATGAGCTCTGACACGACTTCCGTGACTACAGATACTTCTTCAGCAACGACCACTTCATCGTCCAGTCTTCTTGAAACGTCAAGCACGACATCAATGACTACCAGCAGTGTAGTCAGTGCCTGTCGAGCTACCGGGACATTCGCCACAGATACCAACGGCTCTGAATTCGATCTCCTGGACGCTCAAGGACAAGTCTATGCTGATGCCGTGGGACAGAGCAGCAACTTCTTCATCAATCCGACAAACAACCTTGTTGTGAATAGTGGCGATCCAACCGGTGCCGGGGCGCAGTGTTACGGAATCAGCAGTCCCGGCACGTTCTCCGTGGTGGATTGTAGTACTTGTGATTCAGTGTCGACCAGCACTCCTGTCAACTACTGTTTGCAGCTATCTACCGACAATACCCTGGTGTTGTCGCCGGAATCCCCGTACAATATCTATATCGGCCAGATCAACTCCGACTTTTCTGGCCTGATGGGGCGAAGTGCGGGACCCGCTGGTTACACTTTCGTCTTCACGCAGGCATCTGACTCTTGTCCAGCGCCCGTCGTGTCTGCACCGCCAACGACTCCTGCAACGCCGGTCACCCAGGTGGTTCAGAATGGCGGTTTCGAGACGGATGACGGCAGCGGTACATACGCTGCTCCATGGTCTCTCTCAAGTTATGCCTCGGTACAAAGCAACACAAACAATATCTTACAGGCAAGGAGTGGCACGCATTTTGTCAAATTGCTTGCTTACGGAGGACCCGTGAGTCTTAGCCAGACATTGCAAAATCTGCTGCCTGGAAGCACGTATTACCTTCAATACTCCTATGATGTGATTGTTGGCTCGAGAGATGCTACCTGTACGTTCCAGGTCTTCCTGGACAACGTCGTGTTGGATACCTTGGACACGAGAAGTTATGGCACTTATTCCGGGTATAACACAGAAAGTGTTCCTGTGACTCCAACAGCTACGTCTCAAGTGCTGCAGTTTGCCGGAAATTGTGGATCTTCTTCGGATGAGTACCAAGTAAGCCTGGACGACATCTCGCTTACTCTGAGTACCTCATAATTTATGCTGCGGAAGTTGTCCATTTTTTATGTTCTTTGATACACAGATCTTATACTTCCTTGTCTATAAATTGAATACTCAAACATATAGATGTGTTCAACCAGTATGAGTATAGTGGAGACAACGCAGAACATCACTTCTATCGAGCACTAAGCCAGTGATGAAGTCTGATTTTGTGATGAATTTTTCCCTCTGCCCTAAATTCAACGCATATATGTAGAAAGGGATTGATTCTGTGCACAGTAGATGGAAGGCTTGGCTGATTAGCGGACTCCGATCTGTACCAAATCATATCTAGCATAGATTTACTCCCTATGAGTGCTACGCTAGTGCTCGCTCGACTTTTACAGATCCTCGAGAGACAGTCACTCCACGAACCACAATGTCGTAAGGGTGAATTGTATATATAGAGTCCTGCAGCGCAAGTCTACCATTTGGTTCATCACGCCAGTGCATGTCGGCAGCACAACTGCAAGCACGTGAATGCATTTAGAGTGAACATGCATATGCAATTATTGTTGCTGTCGACGTACGCGTACCGGAAACAGATTTGCGATGAGAACCTGACTACGACTGGCTACATGTCGTTGCTTCTTTTCCTTGTATACCAATATATGATCGGTCGAATGACCTGATTGTATGAACTCTGTAGCTGCGCGCTTGCGTCCAGTATACATATCTGTTGATATTGCCCAATCTCGATTTGACGACTAACTGCTGGTCTTGTGTGCGCAGCAAGTCACCAGCTGTAGCCGTCTAGCGTGAGAAAAAGTGTGTTTCCTGCTGTTGTCGTCGCTGTTGTTGATGGCACAATCGTCACGAACGAAATGAAGTGCTGATTTTTTGTATAGCCTACTATAAATACAGGCTTGTGCCCGATCCTTCCGGGAGTTGTACAACACTGCGGTGCCACTCAATCGCGTGTGACACTATTACGTTCAACAGAATGCCTGTGACTACCTCTGCCAAGCTTTATCTGCCAAGCGAAGACGTCGAGGAATTTAACAAGCTCAGAGATGATTTGCTCGCTGACGGTGTCAGGCTATGTAAAGAAGACCTACTGGCCCTCTGGGCACTAAGCGACGCTGTCCCACAAGTCATACAAATGACGTTATTTCTGGAACTTGGAAATGATGATGCCGGCTGGCTACACGTTCTACAAGAACACGAAAAAGATTTTGCAAGATTCGATATAGACTCGCCGATTCGAGCCATGTCAGACACAATTTGCGGGCAACATACCGCGCACAACGGTAGACGACGAGGAGTCCTCTCAATCATATACGACGACTCTGGCGAGCAAGTATTTGTTTTCTGTGCCTTGGGGTCAAATGGTTTCCTGGTCACAGCTTACCCTGTGGGATTGAAAAGTCTCAAGAGGTTTCTCAATGACAAGGCAGTTTTGCTTGAGTTACCCGAGAGTATGCATTCTCGATACAGATCAAAGGAGCAGATTGAAAATAAACTCAAAAGTAGCTCCGCAAAGGGTAAATACGCACAAGACTCTGAGCAGCCCAGTAATGCAAGGACAAGGACGCTGCAAGTCTATGTGACTTACAGCGTGTCTTGCTACTTACATCTCTCCTTTCCGGGAGAGAGTGAGTATGAGCTGGGCGATCATCGATTTTTCTCCGACCAGGGACTGCTCCCGGTTCATTTGATTGAGCGTTTTGACGCCTTCGATCAAGCCCTGTATGAGGCCTACGAGGAGGCTAAAAGCATATCTGTGGATCTTGCGCGCCAGGCACACAAATCTTTATGGGCGCTAGATCTGGCATACAGTCTCAAATCGGTCTTAGAAGGCGCTCAGGTCCCTTGTGAAGTCTATGGAGAGTTCGACCCCAGCCTCAGTCGGGATCGCCACTATTTTCGAGCTACTGGACAGAATCTGAGACTTGCGAAACGCGTCGTGATACAAGGTTATTCGGAGAAGTTTGCCGAGCGAGTCGAGCTGGAGTATTCACAAGAACTGTCGAGCTCTCATGCAGGCGGGGATTCGTCTCCCAGAAAATCAGCTCCTGTCGGATCCTCACCCATCAAACCAATCAAGACCAAATGAGCCTTTTGCATGTTGCATGTTGAGTAAGGAGACTAGGCCTTTGCGACGATATCGTCCTTGGCATTGCTGAGGTCATAGGCATTACTCATTCGCGATCCTATAATCAAATTCTGCATTATTTTGCGATATCAATGTAAGACGACCGACTAGGTAGCTACTGGCATATCGATGTGCTTACTTTGTGCAAAGCAGCTCCACTATAGCACGACATCCGCACTAGAATTTCGACAGGAATGCATCAACTAGCCTGAGATCGAGCTGGCTATGTGTGGCACTGATTCTGAAGTACGACCATTTGTATGTGCCGTCAAAGCTCTCTCGTCGAGACGTCAATAATATCTCAATTTCATTATTAATCCTGTTCCAACTGCTTGCGCACGTGCAGATCAAGTGCTCTCGCGATCTCTAAAAGGGCACGAATCCGTCGTTTCCGTCGGGACGGAAACTGACAAACCGTCGCGACGGGGGTTCGTCGCCTCATGTTGATCGAACAGATCAGACGGGCTGTGACGTCTTCTGACGGTGCTCATAGATTTTGACGGCTTTTGATGTTTCTCACAATCCATCAGAATCCATTGCTTTCCGTCACTGAAACATCAAGAGCCGTCATGGGCCAGTATGAGACGGTCATTTCCGTCAAAGATTATCATACTTGTGTCTAAATCTATGGTTCAATATTAATATTCGGCCCTCGTATTGGGTCCTCGTGACCAAGCCACTCATTTTCTAGCTATAGCGCTCGCCCTTGCACTCGTTCCCAAGCGCTTCCCTATCCCAGTCTGATACCTGGTCTTTGCTGCGAGCTGCGCGATCTTGATCTTTTTCGCTTCTGCCTCAGCGTATAGTTCTTTCTCTCTCTCCGGGCACTGACTTTGAGACGGGCTAGATGATGAAGATGTTGACTTCTTGATGCGACGACTGAGCCATGCAAGTGGTTCACCAGGACTCAGCTCACCCAAGGTTGTCGCATCTCCTCCAGAGACCGGCAACGGCAGCGAGCGAAATTTCTCACCAGACTTGAGATACTTCAAGAAAACCACTTCGTGACCTTCTGGTACCTCCTTATTATGAAGCTTGATGGGCTGGACAGGCCGTGTAGCAACAGCTACATGAGCTCTGTTGGTGTTGAGCAGGATCACCTCATCCTCCTCGTCCATTTCGGTAGTGACTGTACTGATAGTGGAAGGCAGTACTTTCAGACCCCTTTCTGGTAGCTCGACCCTGGAGTCATTGACTGACTTGTTCACCCCAGTAACAAATTGCCCACCACAGGACAGATCTTCATCTTGTGTTGCAGCTTGCGTCAAGTCCATGTTAGCCGCCTATAATTGTTAGTTGGGGATTTGAATGGTCAGAAAATGCTACAGTTATGGAGCAAACACCACTCGAGATTGTTGCGCTGCTTGTTGCCGATATTGTCTTGCTAGACGACGAGCCTGTTTGTTTCTCCAAGAGTAGACCAGAGCCCAGCGTCGTCTTTCTCGAGGACAGTGCGTTCTCAGTGGCCGATTTACCATTGGCTCTGATCTTTGTGTTATGTGTTGTGTTAGACTTTGCCGCGTGAGAATTTGACAAGCGTGGCACCATTGGAGGAATGAAAGAAGCAACGTCTTCCGCATTCTCGTCCGATTCGTCGCCCTGCTCCTTGTCAGTGGTGTCTACGACGTCTGCATGATCAGCATTGATGGCAGTGCTTGATTGTTCCTTCGATGGTGCAGCTATGCTTGATCTAGCTTGCCTTCCCTTCTTTCCGTTTCCGGTTCGAGCTCTCTTGATCTTGTGTTGAGTATCTCAATTTGCGGACATAGTGTTGATAACTATAGCCTTGCACAACTTCTCCGAGTAGTACCATCCCTCCTTCGAACAAAACTCTTGTATTCTTTGCACAATCCGAGACTGTGTTGACAGAGAGTGTGATCGCCAGGTCGCACCTTCTTTGTAATCTGCACAATCTTTCAGGCAATAACGTATCAAATTTCGACGTGCAAGATAGTATCGATCTCTTTTATAAAGGTCCTGAGGTTTAACAACGATATCTTGCAGTTCGCAAACATACGCTTCCATATGTGCACGCCCCATCATCTGACAGTGTATACCCAAGCCAGATTTGGCCAGTATCGCCTCTGGACTGTTGCTCCTTGGAACAATGAGCTCGGATAGTGTTGGGTGTGTAAATGTGACAGTTGTCGACCAGTCAGCTTCATTTTCGCGTACCGACCGTCCAGTATTGGTGATATGCTCACTAGATTCGTCATCTGAATGCACTATATAGCAAGGACTTTGAGATTGGACTTGAAGTGCCAAAGCTCGTGGCAAGCTTGAGTCAATTGCGCTTGCGGCATCCCTTGGTCGGCTAGGTGTCGATTGAATTGAGGATATTGGACTTGTCCCACAAAGCGGGGTAATTGATTGAGGTAACGGTAGTGTGCTCAACTGCGTCAATGAAGGTGAACCTGTGATGTCCAACTCGGAAGATTGTTGAGAATGCTCAGGCAGATTCAAGGCATCAAAGTATTGACTGCGCTGGCTAGATTCAAGATTCAAAACGAACTTCTGAACACCAATCGGTTGTGACAAGAGAAGCTTTCGATGTGCTCGGCTCACAGTTTCGAGAATATCGAGCTCGTCTCCAGTGAGCACCATTTGGCATCAAAAGCGCAGACTCAGAGGATCGGTACACGAATGACAAGGAGGTGGTATATGGTAAGACAGGAATCCGGCTTTTATCGAGAGCATTTCAGCTGATCACCAGTGGCTTGTCCGAGCGCAAATCGCCCAAATCTTGCTCTGGCACTTTACAACACCTACTGGCTGTTCTATGCTAGAGAGTTCTATCCATGTTAAATCATCCGAGTAGAGTTGACATGGCACACCGTACCGTATATACGGACACGGACTCCGGTCCGTATCCGGGTCCGGTCCGTATATACGGCCGCACGTGTCTCACCGTACCGTACCGTGTCCGCTCCGTATTTTGACCGTATGTCTCCGCTCCGTCAAAAAATACGGTGTTTGTACGGTAGTGTGAATCCGTGGTGCAGCACGAATCTTTGCGGCTTAGAAGCTGGCACATAGATTCACACAAATTCACGCGAATTCACACGAAACCACACGAATTCACACGACCTCACACGGATTCACACGACGTGAAGCTGGCTCGAATTCGTACGAATTTGCACAAAACCACACGAAACCACACGAATTCGCACGACGTGAAGCTGGCTCGAATCCACACGAAACCACACGATCTCGAAGCTGGCTCGAATCCACACTAATCCGCACGATGTGAAGCTGGCTCGACTTCACACGGATTCACACGAAACCACACGAATTTGCACGGCGTGAAGCTGGCTCGAATTCGCACGAATTCGCACGAAACCACATGGGTTCGCACGAATTCGCACGACTTTGAACCTGGCTTGACTTTGCACAGATTCACACGGATCCACACGAATTCGCACGAATTCGCACGACGTGTAGCTCGCTCGACTTCACACACATTCACACGAAACCACACGAATTCACACGAAGTGTAGCTGGCTCGAATGTACACGAAT